>CATNUY010000264.1:307500-322267 GCA_951217065.1 Baccha elongata
TAAACCTGAAAATTTGTGAAACAAGTAATTTAAATTATAAAAAAGCTTGAATTTGATAAATCTGAAAAAAAAAAGTTCATAAAAAAAAAAAATTAGCAAAACTATTTAACTGAGAAAAAGCAAGATACAAAAAAAAAAACATTTTCCAAAAACTAAACAGAAAAAAATTAATAATAAAAAAAAGCCTGTATTGCTATTTGTCTTTATCTAAGGCTACATCAGACGAAAACCAACAAATTAAAGCCAACATTTAAGCTGACGGGCTAAGTAGGTTCATTGACCATATTCTAGATTGTAATTCTAAAAATAACGAGGAAGTTAATTTAGAAAATAACTTTGAACATAAGGCTGGCACTGTTAAAATCCCTCCAGATAATAACGAGGAAGTTTATTTTGGAGAACTTTTTAACAGCATGACTAACTCCCCTGTGGATCAAAGTGGAATTAACATAGATGTTATAACCACTGTTGCAACTGCCGATAATAACAACGATGTTATGTCTATTGGCGCAACAATCCACAGTGCTATGAAAGATGAGTCGCTTCATATTTTCGTAACTGAAAAGCCCATCAATGTATTTAAAAACCAAGTTTATTTGTCCTACGGAATAAACGAAAAATGCACTTTAAAAATAGTTCACAAAAAGATTCAAAATCAAATTCAAATTGACAAAAACAAAAATAAGTTCAATTTATATTTTCCTAAGCAAATTAAAAAGAATTGCCAAATGTTGTTTATGTTAAATTGAAAAATAAATTGATTAAAACTCAAATTTGAAGAAGAATTATTGAAATTAAATAAAATAAGCAATTGTTACTTTGACAGAAAATGGATAATTGGATTGATATTATTACATTTTGATTGAATTAAATAAAAAAAATTTATGTGTTAGTATTTAAATTCAATGTATTTATTTATTTTTTGAAAATTGGTGTCTTTATTAATAAAAATAATAATGTTAAAAATAAGTTACATTTCAAAACGAAAAAAAAAATAATCTACAAGTTATATTAAACAATGTAAATTTGAGCGATTTGGAGATGTTTTTTTGTAAATAATGTTTTTGGGGGCCAAAAACACATGTATGGGGGAGGTGTTATATATTAATGTGCTTACATATTACCCCAATGCGTACATACTCCAAATAGCTTTTTGGCACACAATGTTTTTGCAAAGCAAATACCTTGTGTGCCCACTTAGCTTTCTATGTTTTCTCCAACTTCATCTTCTCCGAAGATAAAGCTGGAGAACATAATTAAGTATTGCCCTAGCAACTAAATAACGCCAAGGGATTAAGCTTAAGCTTTAAGTCCAGTTTCATAACGTATCATTTAGACAATAGTCAGTTCTAGTATTTTGTATGTAAGTTCTTTTCGTCACTTCTATTTCTGTTCTTGCCGAAACAGTGTCTTATTTAATGATTGTTCTAATAAAAAGAAGTCAATTATTATTGTTACCTTGTTATGTATTTCTTATATTAAATAAACATTCAACCTTAAAAATAAAATTTAAACAAGTTTTTTATTGTGTTTAAATAAAACACATATAATTATATAGAATAATATACGCAAGACATAAAGGAAGACATCATGACGACATACTGAACGAAACTCTTATAACATACAACAATTCTATTCATTCTGCGACTAAGCTTACTCCCTACGAACTCTTTTATAGTAGGACATATAAATTCAAAAACATAAAATGCAATAACGTTCATGAATATCTCAACAAGCTTAATGAATTTCAGGCAAAATTATTTACTTATATCATACAAAAAACAGGAGAACAGGTAGCTAGAAATTTAAGCAAGATAAACCAGAACTGGGAGTAACCAAAGACAATCAGCAGAACAGGCTCATTCATATATAGAAACGAAAACAGAAAAAAACAAACTAACTCCCAGATTTAGCAAACATAGGATTTAAAACAATAGTCATGTTATGGCTTTAACAACTAATAACCAAAAATTACACAAATCAAAAATTAAAAGAAAGCTTAAATTTTAGGTTAGCAATCATCAACCTATTGACAAGAGTAGAAGCACAGAAAATAGAAATACAAGACTTATCTAACAATCATGGACTTCTGACAATTAAATAAGGGGCTGCCAGAACAATTAAATCATACGAAACCCTAATACACATAGTACAGCTACACAAATACGAAGAAAACATAAATTCAATAGTCAATTCCTTGATAGTTTTTTAGAATTTCGATGGTTTTAATGATTCTCTCAAAGTAATACAAATAAAATTCGAACAACTACGAGACCCTATGGTCATGGACAAATTTATTGACTACCAATACCCTTGTCTTGACTTTGATAAAAGTTTCAATGTGCTTTTTCCTACTAGAGACAAATGGAAAAACGATACGGTGACAAATGAATATGACACCACAATTTTCACTGACGGCTCAAAGATGGTTGACGGAGTTGGGGCGGGTGTTTACTCCGACAAACTTAAAATTAGTCAATCGTTCCGCCTGCCCGACGCTGCCAGCATATTTCAAGCTGAAGTGCTTGCTATTAAGGAAGCTTGTAGGATACTCAAACAAAAAACAATATCTAACCATAATATTCACAGTGTAGCTATTTGTATAGATAGCCAAGCTGCAATTAAAGCAATTAACAGCTGCCTGGTGTCTTCAAAGATAGTTCATCAATGCAGAGCAGTGCTCTCAGGTTTCAGTGATAGTATAAAAATTTCTCTAGTATGGGTCCCAGGCCATAGCGACATCCAAGGCAATGAGCGAGCAGATGATCTTGCTAGGCAAGGATCAGCCCTTCTCGTCTCTCAGGCGGAATCAGTAGATCTTCCACTGGGCTTCGTGAAGGGCAGAATATATGACCATTTCTATTCAGAATCAACAAAGAGGTGGCAAGGTTTGGCAACCTGTAAAATAACTAGAAAGATATAGCCAACCTATGACAAAAACAGATCGTATGATTTAATAAAACGAAACAGAATAAACACGGTCAGGGTCGTTGCAATCGTCACTGGCCATTGTGCAATAGGCGAACACGCAGCTAAACTGCGCATACCTTTCAACAGCTACTGCCGTAGTTGTAAAAATCCGCTGGAGAAGGAAACTATTGAGCATTTCCTCTGCCACTGTCCGGCCCTGGCTAGGTCTCGCCTCCAGGCATTTGGTAGCCTGTTTCTCGAAAACCTAAACGTGCTGTCGAACAAAAGGATAAATGATTTTACCACTTTTCTCAACAGCACCAGTTGCCTCTAACAAACCAAGCAATATCTCTATTCTAACTTTCACCTTAGAAGTTTTTTTGGAACTTCCCTTTAGGACTGGCTATTTGGACTAGCACTTACTCTATCTTTGGCAATAGCATCAGAGCACTGATTAATACCTGGTAGGTATAAACTGTCTTTGAATGGGCTTATCCTCATATAGATCTAGTGTAAAGTTATTGGACAGGCTCTCAGTCCAGATGGAACCACCAAGCACACAGTGTGAACTAATTTCTTACTTTGGGACTGCGGGCCCAGACCAAAAACTGGTCCCCTTAGCTTTTCAAAGCACTCACTCTCTTTCCATTTCAACTTTCACCTTTTAAGTTTCTGATCTTACCTTTAGGACTAGCTTTTCGGACCAGCACTTACACCATCTTGCGGCGAAAGCATCAAAACACGGATTTACACCTGGCAGGTGTACCACCTTTGAACGGGCCTAGCCTCATATAGATCTAGTGTAAAGTTAATTGGTCGACTCTCAGTCCAAATGGAACCACCCAGCATACAAGTGAGCTAGGTTCTTCCCTTGTGACTGCGGGCACAGACCAAAAACTGATCCCCTTAGCTTAACAGTCACTACCACTTTATCACAAAAAATTAGGTCAAACGAGTTATGGTATCAAAACGGCGCTTTTCTGTGCTAATTGGGTTTATTCGGAACAGTTGTTCTGCGAAACCGCCATCTTACCTACCTACCTACAAGCCAAACTCCAAACTTTGACACCTAAATTAAGGCAAAAAAGAGGGCTTATATATGTAGGATCCAAATCGATAAGTAGGTACAGCGATTAAACAAACTATAATTATTTCATGTAAATTAAAATTAAAAAAACAAAATAACAATTAAAATTAAAATAAAATCAGATAAGCTTAAATGTACTCGGCTTGACTTTTAAAATTTAAGTCTTCCATGTCCAATCTTTTTTTTTTCCCATCCCACCAGTTTCTATAAACTCAGCATCGTAAAGTGAGATTGAGAACAAGATTGACGTCATCATAAAGAATAGTGTTGCCACTTCGCCTACATCCTGTCATCCTGCATTTTATTCGCCTCGGATGAATGGTCACTATCATTCACTAAATAACGTCCATCTCTTCCCTTAGACAAAACTGTATATGGCCCTGGAAAATCAGAAAAAAGTTTATTACCCGCCCCAAACTGAGTTCTTTTTATAGCTACTAAATCCCCCACATCATACTCAATCGCTGTTTCTCTCTTACAGATAAATGTTTTTGTGTTCTCAGCTTGTACTTTTTGAATTTGTTGTCTTACATTAAATCGTATTTGTTCTCTGTCTTCACCATATTGCTTGCGTATGGAGTTACTCAAGCAACATGTTGAAGACCATTTTCACCGTTTTAAAAATTTCAACTGCATTTTCTTTGTCTGTGATTTCCAAAATGTTGTTGCAGCTCCCTTTTTTTCACAATGTTTCCTCTGCCGACACCGTCTTCGTTCGAAACATCCCCAAAAACTTCGAAAATCCATCCGTGATAGTCAAGATATATTTATACTGCTTCATTGTTAAATCCATTGGTCCGATGTGATCGAGATGAAAGGTATCAAATGGCTTATCACCTTTGTCCAACGGATTAAGAAATCCTTCCTGTTTGCCTGCTTTTCTATTCGCTAGAATGCACTTGACACAGTTGTCAATCCATCTTTGTACTTTACCTTTCAGCTTGGGAATAAACAATTCTTGGGAAATAAGGTGCATTGTTTTCTGCACTCGAAAGTGCTCCTCATCGTGCTTCATGTTAATGATTTAAGTCTCCATATAACGAGGAACTACTTAAAGTGAAAGACCATCAATTTCTTTAAAGACCCTTTAGAATCTCTTTTATTGCCATTATAAAATTGTATGCTTCTTGTGCTCTCTTAATGTGTATCAATAGCTCTTTTTGGATTGCAAACACGGCTGGTAAACGGCTCAACGAATCGACATGTGCCATCCTAGATCCCGAACGGTGTTCAACTTCATAGTCATAATCCTGCATGTATAAAACCCATCGTCGTACAGCATTCGGTAGCTCCTTTTTGGTTATAGTTTGACGAAACGCAGCAAAATCAGTTAGAACTCTAAATTTAGTACCCAACAGATAAATTCGAAATTTTTCAAGCCCTTTATAAAAACCGTAGGTCTCCAGCACAAAACTATGCCACCTCTGTTCAGCTGTGTTGGTCTTCCTACTGTAGTAGAAGACCGGATGCAATTGCTTATCATCACTACGTTGCAAAAGAATGCCTTCTTGATTCGCTTCTGTATGTACTTCATTATCTACCCCTTGACGAAAGATGATAAGTACAGGATAACATGTCAAAGCCTGCTTCAATGTTGCAATTGCTTGTCGTTGCGGTGCTGCAATTACAAATTTTACATTTTTCTTCGTTTAATCAGATAAAGGTTTTGCTAAAATTGAATAAGAATTAATGAATCGTCTGAAGAAACCAGTTAATCCATGAAATTCCTGAGCTTTTATAGATTTGTCGGCTCTGGATATTTTGACACAGCACACAAGTTTTCTTCAGAAGGACTAACGTTACCATTTTCTATCACATGTCCAAGCAAAGTGACTCTCCTTTGAAGGAACTTACATTTTGGCCTATTGAAAAATAAACCATTATCTGCAGCAACCTGTAAAACGATGTTTAGTTTTTCAAGACATTATTCATTATTTTTCCCAGATATAATGAGATAAAGGTTCTTAATACCTTCTGCCTTACAAGCTCACGAAACACAACGGTTATAAATCTAACAAATACAGCAGGCCCATTTTTTAGTCCAAACGAAACAAATTTAAATTCCCATTCACTACCGTCAGTGTACTTTTTACTGCTTTCTTCCATGGGAACGTGAAAAAACCCATTCTTCAAGTCCAGCGTTATAAAAATCACATCATCCTCCAAATTGTCTAAGACGCTTTCAATCAGTAGAATTGGAAATCCATCTCTTATTGTTCTGGCGTAGATTCCCCTGTAATCTATGCATACTCTGAATGATCCGCACTTTTTTCTCACAACAACTACTCGGCTTGTAAATGGTGAACACGAAGGTCGAATGAGCTTTATTTCACTCCTCAACTTACATGAAGTTGTAAAGAACTTCATGTTCATTAATTGGGAGGCGTCGCGATGTCGAGAAAATAGGGTTTTCATTACTCAAAGCAATAGTCATTTTAATTGTGCAGTCACTTACAGCTTTCGGCTAGTAGTTTGAAATAAGTTTCTTCACCTGAGTTTCATATTGAATCGCAACTTCAACGTCAGTTTTTCCATCTACTGCTATATGCATGATAAAGTTTCCTTCATTCTTCTCATAAAATGTCGTCTGTCCATCTATCATGCCCACCTTTGCTTGTGCCATGACATCACGCCCTATTATTGCGTCGAAACGAATGCAGTTATTTGGAACCACGTGCATATTACCTTTCAGCTTGATATCGTCAATCATTATAGCAGCTTAAAAACTACCCAGCGTACTATGTTTGCCTGAACCCAAACCAACTAAACATATTTTTTCATCATTTATTAATTTTATTGTAGTTAACTTTGCAAAACTGTCTTTTCGAAGTAAAGAAATTTCGGCTCCAGAGTCGATTAATGCCTTAAAAAAACATTCGTTTATAGAAATTTCCTTTGAATTTATTACGGAAAAAGAATTAGTTTCTTTAGATTTTGAAAACGGGTAAAATTTTCGACATATGACCTGTCCCGCTTCATCTAAAACATTTTGTTGGAGAACGGCAATCTTTTTTGCATATAGTTCGCACCACGCGGCAGATGACCCAAATGATAAAGTATCGCTGCCATTGCCTCAACCAACATTCCTGCCCCCATTGTAATTCGTTCCAACTTTAGCCTTAAATTTTAAAAAAATTTCATATATTTCGAAAAGTTCTAATAATGTTTTAGCTCCATATAATATGAGTTTATGGTCTTCACGAGCCCCGATGCCATTAATAATGTATGTGTTCAATGAAATTTCATCTACGTCAGCTAACAGCCCAATTTCCTTCTTTTTGTAAACATATTCGCGAAAACTTTCGTCGTTTTTCATTTTTCTATTTTGTAGACGCATATATATGTCAGATTTGCAAAAAGTTTTTTTCGAATTCAGCACACAACTTTAATTTTAATTCTTTAAACGACTTACAACTGCACGTTTTCATAAAGCACTTTGCCGGCCCTCTTAATTATTTTCTCGCGAATATTAATTTTTCAGCTCAGACCATTTCAACAGCAACGCAACATGTTTAAACTCAGTTAACCATGACTTCCTTGATATACTATCATTGCCACTAAATTTCGACATTAAATCTTCCACGTCTCTAACAGAAAAGCGAAAAGAAGAATCATCATCAGAACCTCGTGGGCAATTCACTTTTAATGTCTGTAGCCCTCTACTTGATTGCCCCGATCCCGCATCAGCTTCAGCAGTCCCATCGGCTATATTTTTGGCCGCATTTGTTGCTTTTTTGTTACCCAATTCAGCATAAGCTGCTTTTAGGCGATCAAATAAGACAGCTTTGACACCACTAACGTCTTGTCCCAATTTGGACAGTTCAGTCTTTAATTGCTCTACAGCTCTAAATTTAATTAATGGAATAGGAAAAAAAAATATTTGTAAGTGGGAAGTATGGTTTAATTTAGGTTGAACTTTAGGTTGAGCCCCCAAAGATGTAGGATCCAAATCGATAAGTAGGTATATCGATTAAACAAACTGTTTTTATTTCATGTAAGTTAAGTATAAAAAAAAACTAAATCACAATTGAATTAAAAAAAAATCAGATCAGCTTAAATGTACTCGGCTCCACGGCTTAAATTTGACTCTTTTATGTCCAATCTTTTTTTTCCCATCCCACCAGTTCCTATAAACTCAGCATGAAGTCGATCTTCAGATGTGAAAGAGTGTGGACGTGTTGACGACTTTCACAGTGTATAAAATAATTTCGGTGTGTTCGAATTGAATTAAATTCATTTTTACTTTAAGTGCACTCATTGCACAATTTTCACTGGCAATTTGCCAAAAAAATATAAAAGGCAAGTTAGCCTAGTGGGTAGCGTGGTCCAAAAGTTGAAGTCATCAGAATTCTCTTGCAGCGTGACTTGGACAAGATTCAGCAATATTGTGATGACTGGAAGTTAAAAATTAACTTCCAGAAGTCAGAAACTATCCTGTTTAGAACCCCGTTGTCTAGGGCTTCTAGGGATACAAGAAAGAACTGGAGAAATCTAGTGATCGTTGGACCAAGTGGACATCCACTGGCAAGTAAAGATGTGGTAAAGTACCTTGGTATCTGGCTAGATCAGTATCTATATTTCAAACGACATGTAGATGCTGCTCTGACCAGAGCTAGGGGAGCCTTTGGGTTGACAAGACGGTTGTTCTATAGCAGCCGCCTCGACAGCAGAGTAAAGGTGATTTGCTACATGGCCCTTATCCGGCCAATGATTGTCTATGGGTGCCCTGTGTGGTTCAACGTTGCCCCATCTCAAATGGAAAAGATTCGGGTGTTTGAGAGACAGTGTCTTAGACGCTGCCTTGGATTGCACAGAACACCAGAGTCGGAGTACACACATTACTATGCCAACGAGGTTCTTTACAATAGGGCCAATATAAACAGGATAGATAACTTTTTAATCAAGCTGATTCGGGGTCACATTGCAAGAGCGATGACCTCGACCAATGGACTTATTTTTGGGGCTTACTACCCCAGTGATGAGTATAGTGAAAGTGTGCGTCTTAAAGGTTTCATCCCGCCCGAGACATTCCTCTTTTTAGACAGTCGTGGGCTGATACAGGATAGATTGGCGGTTCCGTTAATCTACCACGTCGGCCGTAGGAATGTGGATCGGCGACTCCTTTACGATCGGGACGTCGGCTCTGGAAACGGAGCAGAATGTCTGCGGTTCAGTAGAGCTGTGCCCCTTCGGGACAGAAAGGACTTAGTTAAGCAAGTCAAAAAATTCTGGTGGTTGGGTGACCACCGTGATATTGAAAAATGACCATATTATTGCTTTGGCCGACTTACATAGTTCTAAGGTAGAGATAAGTAGAGTAGGTAGAACAGTGACGGTGGCACAAAAAAAAAAAAAAAAAAAAAAAAAAAAAAGTACATAAGTAAATGTATATGTAAAGATTGCTGGTGGCTGTTCTATTTTTCTAGTTTTTAAGTTATTTTAAGTTGTTTTAATTAGAAATAATGTAGTTTAAGTTTGTTTTAATTTAGTTTTAATTAGTTTTATTAGGTAAAGGGTAGCTTTAAGTTATATAAAAAATTGAAAAAATGATATAGAAAATGAGTTTTTTTTAAATAATTTTCTCGTTAGTTTTAAGTAATCATGAATTCTAATAATAAGTTATTTTCCGTCGAAAGACATTTTTTAAGTATAGTCATAGTTTAATTTAGAGCGCCCGCATGGGGCCAGTAAGTTAGTTAAGTTAATATGGTAAGCTAGTTGTTTAAGATTTTTTGTCTAGCATTAAGATAGATATAAGGAAATGAAAAAATAAAAATGAACTAAAAATGAAAAATGTAGCGTGGCCGACGACGAAGTGGAGGGTCGTGGGTTCGAGCCCTACCCTGGTCAGGGCTTTTTTTTAAATAAGTTCTGGGTGCCGAGTCCAATAAAAGCAGCTTAGCAACTGCAACAACATCAAGCCTTCCAAAAGGCAAGACATCAACACCGGCACGTGCCGCAGCAACAACAAAAGAAGCAAAAAGAGGTGGTGTATCATTAGATACAAGCCCCACCTTGTAAACCGCAATGACAGGAGCACAAGAGCGAAGTTGGTTGAGGCATCGGCTCAAGCTAAAATGCAGATGCAGCTAGAAAGCTCCTCCTACGAGGATGATGAATACGTCAACAACAATGAACAGGAAGATGAGGGCGATGACGAGGCAGAGGCGGACGACGAAATAGCAGGAGAAGCTAACTATGAGGACGCCAAAGAGGCCGTCAACGAGACCGACAAGAAGACAAATGAGCAAAACGTCGCTGAGGCAGATGCCGAAGACATTGCTTACATGTCCGTAGAAGGTAAGGGGCGCTACGTGAGTGCCGAGTTGGTAGATCTTTCACCTCCAGAATCAGAAACTGAGGAAGAAAAAATTGAATCGCTGACAGAGCAAATCTCTGCACTTACGGCAACGGTAAGAGCACTCAAAGAAAAACAAGAAGCGCGTAGGGAAAAAGAGCGCCTAGTTGCTCTTGAAAGCAAAAGACAAAAAACGCTCCAAGATCAACAAAAAGCTGAACAAATGCAGCAGCCTCTCAATCAACAACAACCACTTCCGCAAATTCAGCCCAAAAAGAAGCAGCAGGCGCAGCAACTGCAGCCCCAGCAACAGCATCAGCAACTGCAAGCACAGCAACAAAAACAAAAGCAACAACAACAACAGCAACATCAACAGCAACAGCAAAAGCAGCAGCGACAACAACAGCAACAACAACAACAACAACAACAGAAACAACAGAAACAACAACAACATCAGCAAAAACATCAACAAAAGCAAATACAAAAACAAATACAACAACCACTACAGCAACAAAAAACACAGAAGCAGCAACAGCAGCAGAAACTACAACAGCAACAACAACCGTAGCAGTTACAACAGCAGCAGGCACAATAGCAGCAGCAACATCAGCAACATCCACAAGCAAACAAAGGTAAGGTGCCACCAATCAATACTTATAATATAGAATTAAGAAATAGAACTATGCCATAGGCAATAATTTTATTATTAAAAGATTGAACGCAGACCGACACGCTATCCATTGCTCTTCGGTCGAGCATTATAAAAAAGTAAAAGATCTTTTGTCACAAACGAAGACATAATTTTACAGTTTCACCCCGAAGGAAGACAAGCTGCAAACAGTCCTCCTGAAGGGTTTAGAATCCTCTACGGATCTGCAGGCGCTCTTAGCTGAGCTCCGTCAAGTTGCGAGCGATGATCTCGATTTTATCGGGGTCAGACCGTTTTCCACAGTTAAGACCAGACGGGAGAAACGGAATTTACCATTCTTCCTCGTTCAGCTCTCGCCCCAAAGCAAGTTGAGTGGTTTAAGGAGTATAACCGTCCTAAACTACCAAATTGTAAGATGGGAAAAATTAAATAGGCAGAGAGACATGCTTCAATGCATGAACTGCCAAGGGTGCGGCCACGTGGCAGCTAACTGTGGTATGGATCCAGTTTGCGTCAAGTGTGGAGATTCCCACAAGATAGGTGAATGTAAACTCGGAAAAGAGAGGGTCGAAGACAGGACCCAGTTAAAGTGTGCACTTTTCCGAGGCTCCGGGCACCCCGCAAACTATCGGGGATGTCCGAAGTTTCAGGAAATGAGGAAAAACAAAGACCGAAAGAAGACAGTAGAGGTGAGACGCCCTGAAGTACGCCAGACATCAACTTCCGTCAATCCCGCAATTTCTTACGCCCAAATGGCGTCTGGAAAAGGAAAAACGGTACAGCCTCAACCACAGGTAGCCAAACAGGTCCAAGTGCCTACGGCTCCTGTGCCAGAGGCAGATCTGATGCAGGTGTTGCTGACCATTTATGGTCAGTTAACCGATGTGCAAAAACAGATAAGGGAGCAGGCGGCTAGATTGGATTACCTCTACTCTATTCTGCCGGCAACGCGAAATGGTTAAAGGCGCGCTGCCTGAGCGACCCTTTAAGATCCTAGCTGTGAATGTAAATTCGCTGATTAGGACCGAACGTAGAGCAAACCTCTTTCATTTGCTTCAAGACGAAAGTCCTGACGTGTTTATGGCTAGCGAAACTAAGCTAAACCAGAAACACAAACTGACTAATAAAAATTACAATATCGTAAAAAGGGACCGGCCCAACTCCTCTCAAGGGGGTGGGGTCGCAATCTTCATACGAAAGGGCATTAAACATAAAGTTATATATAATAGTGAAGTGCGAAGATTTGGGCTGCTAGAAGCTTGCATCGTTTGCATTCCTCTCCAGCAGGGGAAAAAAATGTACGCACTCGCGGTGTACGCACCTGACGCACCTCAGCCAGCTAATTTTATCACAGAGCTCGAAAAATTTTTCGAATGCTTAAGATTGAACTTGGATGAGAATTATTATCTCATGGCAGGGGACTTGAACGCCAAACATGTAGATTGGGGAAATCAAGTACAAAATCCTAGAGGGAACCATCTTTTTAATTGGATGGGTCGATACAGTGTTGAGTGTAGGATCGACCTTCTGGCTACAGATAGACCGTCTTTTTCGAGAAGTGGTAGTTTTCTGGATCTTCTCCTGCTTGACTCAAGACTGATAATAACTGACAATGTAGGTCAACATACAAAAAACTGTTTACGAACGATTGAATACGACAGTGACCACTGCGGACTTGCCGCCGTAATACAGCTCAAGAGCAAAATTTTGGAGTTGGATGAGTATGTGCCTGCGCACTCTTACAATTTCAGTAAGACGCGTTGGCCACGCTTCTCCAACTCCTTGGCAAGAGAAATACGTTCCGATGAAATTTCTCCACCAAATGACAGGAACCTGACGAACGTCGAGATCGACAGGTACCTAAATCAAATGAATACAACAACAAAACGAACAATTGACATAAAAATCCCAAAATATAAGGAACAAGACCCTACTGGTTTATACAAGAACGCGACAATCGACGCACTACACCGACAAAAAAGTGGACTGCTGACTAGATTGAAACTTCTGTACAGACGTTTCACGGACACGCGAGATATGGAGATTAGGACATTGAAGTCGTCGATCAAAAACATTAATGTTCTGATTAAACAAAATTATATATTGTCTATTACTTTATATTGGGATAACAGAATTCGGGCCGTTAATTCCAGCGACCCTTGTATGTTTCCCCAAATAAATAAGATATTTAGAAGAAATGATCAAAACGAACTTCCATGTCTTAAACTTCAGAGGACAATAGATAACAAAGACGTACTTACGATAGCGGGAATAGATCCGGAGGGTGCCGTTTTCGATGATAACTTTTTTATGACAGAAGATCCTCAAGAAAAGGTAGAAGCTGTAGGGGCTGCTTTCCAGCAAGTGTATAAGGTGAATGCTAGCATTCGTCCGAATCATGACCTGGAGAACAGAGCCTTACTACAAAACTTCTATCTTGGAAATAACATAACGCAATGGCGATCTGAGAATACTGGTTTCACCGGGTTTAATGATGAAAACGTGGCAAACGCCACCATCGCTAGCGAAATGGACCCAATTCATTGTTAATTTCAAAGGTAGAACTTCAGTTAATTTTTCAAACATTAAAGAAAAAGAAATCTGCGGGGGTCGATGGTATACCCAACATTGTGTTATGACATCTCCCTGAGGAAGCCATAGACATTTATACCGCACTGTTCAACAACGCATTGAATAATGCATATTATCCAGTAAGTTGGAGACAACTGTGGTCCATCCTCTCCCCAAAAAGGGAAAGGACAGCTCCAACCCGGCAAATCTTCGGTCGATAAGTCTTCTTCCAAGTATCAGTAAAGTATTCGAAAAGATTCTCAAAAGAGCTCTGTTAAAGTGGGCTGAGGACAAAAATATTATTCCAGATAATCAGTTTGGCTTTAAGGCGGGGCATGACACTATTCATGCCACGTCTTAGTTAGTTTCTGATGTTCAATAGAACAAAGCGAAAAATCAATGCACGGGTGCAGTTCTGGTTGATTTAGAGAAGGCTTTCCACACCATATGGTTAGAGGGTCTTTATCTGAAGCTAACTAGATTTGGCATAAGTAAACCACTGTTATATATGCTTCATGACATGATCAATGGTAGAAAGTTTGTTGTCAAAAGTGGCAATGTAACTTCTTCCACAACATTTGATATAAAAAACGGTCTACAGCAAGGAGCTGTTAACTCACCGATTCTTTTTAGTATTTACACCAGCGATCTGATAGGTAGTCTCACTCATGCAATTGCGTATGCGGATGACCTTGTAGCGTACAGGACCGGTCCAAAAGTTGAAGTCATCAGAATTCTCTTGCAGCGTGACTTCAACCAGATTCAGCGATATTGTGATGACTGGAAGTTAAAAATTAACTTTCAAAAGTCAGAAACTATCCTGTTTAGAACCCCGTTGTCTAGAGCTTCTAGGGATACAAGAAAGAACTGAAGAAATCTAGTGATCGTGGACATCCACTGGCAAGTAAAGATGTGGTAAAGTACCTTGGCATCTGGCTAGATCAGTATCTATATTTCAATCGACATGTAGATAATGCTCTGACCAAAGCTAGGGAAGCCTTTGGGTTGACAAGACGGTTGTTCTATAGCAGCCGCCTCGACAGCAGAGTAAAGGTGATTTGCTACATGGCCCTTATCCGGCCACTGATTGCCTATGGATGCCCTGTGTGGTTCAACGTTGCCCCATCTCAAATGGAAAAGATTCGGGTGTTTGAGAGGCAGTGTCTTAGACGCTGCCTTGGATTACACAGAACACCAGAGTCAGAGTACACACATTACTATGCCAACGAGGTTCTATACAACAGTGCCAATA
>CATNUY010000265.1:0-2500 GCA_951217065.1 Baccha elongata
CGAAAGCATTTGCCAAAGATGTTTTCATTAATCAAGAACGAAAGTTAGAGGTTCGAAGGCGATCAGATACCGCCCTAGTTCTAACCATAAACGATGCCAGCTAGCAATTGGGAGTAGCTACTTCTATGGCTCTCTCAGTCGCTTCCCGGGAAACCAAAGCTTTTGGGCTCCGGGGGAAGTATGGTTGCAAAGCTGAAACTTAAAGGAATTGACGGAAGGGCACCACCAGGAGTGGAGCCTGCGGCTTAATTTGACTCAACACGGGAAAACTTACCAGGTCCGAACATAAGTGTGTAAGACAGATTGATAGCTCTTTCTCGAATCTATGGGTGGTGGTGCATGGCCGTTCTTAGTTCGTGGAGTGATTTGTCTGGTTAATTCCGATAACGAACGAGACTCAAATATATTAAATAGATGCTTTCAGGATTATGGTGTTGAAGCTTTCATAGCCTTTATTCATGAATATAGTAAAATATAGACGTGTTTGAATGTGTTTATGTTAGTGGAGTCGTACCTGTTTGTTTGTCCCATTATAAGGACACTAGCTTCTTAAATGGACAAATTGCGTCTAGCAATAATGAGATTGAGCAATAACAGGTCTGGAATGCCCTTAGATGTCCTGGGCTGCACGCGCGCTACAATGAAAGTATCAACGTGTATTTCCTAGACCGAGAGGTCCGGGTAAACCGCTGAACCACTTTCATGCTTGGGATTGTGAACTGAAACTGTTCACATGAACTTGGAATTCCCAGTAAGTGTGAGTCATTAACTCGTATTGATTAAGTCCCTGCCCTTTGTACACACCGCCCGTCGCTACTACCGATTGAATTATTTAGTGAGGTCTCCGGACGTGATCACTGTGACGCTCACGTGTTACGGTTGTTTCGCAGAAGTTGACCGAACTTGAGTATTTAGAGGAAGTAAAAGTCGTAACAAGGTTTCCGTAGGTGAACCTGCGGAAGGATCATTAACGTGTTCCTTCTTAAAAAGAAACAATTAAAATAAAAAGCAAAAACAAATATAATATATAAAATTTATATATACAAAAACAAAATGGCAATAAATAAAATTGCAATATCAAAATATGCATAAAATGCATATAAAATAAAATGAAAAAAAAAAAAAACGAAATGAAAATGAAAAATTATAAGAAAAAATATTGTCAATAAATTAAATTGCAATATAAAAGAAAGAAAAATATGCGCTTGGTGAACGCTATATTTTTAAGAAAAATTATAAAAAATGTTAAATGAACATTTATATAGAGAAGAAGACTAATCAAAAAGAAAAAAATATGCGCTTGGGGCAACGCTATATTTTTAAATAAAATTATAAAAAAATGTTAAATGAACATTTATATAGAGAAGAAGACTAATCAAAAAGAAAAAAATATGCGCTTGGGGCAACGCTATATTTTTAAATAAAATTATAAAAAAATGTTAAATGAACATTTATATAGAAAAGAAGACTAATCGGAAAGAAAAAAATATGCGCCTTGGCAACGCTATATTTTTAAATAAAATTATAAAATGAATATTTATATAGAAAAGAAGACGACTAATCAAAAAGAAAAAAATATGCGCTTGGGGCAACGCTATATTTTTAAATAAAATTATAAAAAAATGTCAAATGAACATTTATCTAGAAAAGAAGACTAATCAAGAAAATATTAATGGACAATGTTGTACTTATTCATAAGTTAAAGATTCTTCGGAATTTGACATTCGCAACATATAAACATTAATTAAAAAAATAATATTAGAAATTTTATATTTCTTTTATTAAAATTATTGACTTGTAAAAAAAAACAAAATTATCACTCTAAGCGGTGGATCACTCGGCTCATGGGTCGATGAAGAACGCAGCAAACTGTGCGTCATCGTGTGAACTGCAGGACACATGAACATCGACATTTTGAACGCATATCGCAGTCCATGCTGTTATGTACTTTAATTAATTTTGAAGTGCTGCTTGGACTACATATGGTTGAGGGTTGTGATACTATGCTAAAAAAGTTGCTTGTAGATGAAGAAGAATTTTAATATAATTATTATTCTTTTAAAATCTGCTTAAGCACATGTTATATTACTGGATTTTTTATTAAATTCATAATATTAATTTACAAAGTATACCTCAAAATGAATTTCAAATTCTATATTATCAATTAATTAAAAGAGGATGAATTAGTATAAATATACTAAACAAAAATTTATCAAAAATGAGACAAAAGCGAACAATTAGAATAAAATATACTTTACAAAAATTTATCAAAAATAAGACAATAAGCGAGCAATTAGAATAAAATATACTTTGAGACAATAAGCGAAAAATTACAAAAATAAAAATAAAAGTATATAAAGAAGTAAAGTAAATTTATTAAAAAAACTAATCTGAAGGCAAACAAAAATATTCACCTCTAAAATTTGATAAATAGATTTGATTTCAAATCCTGAGTATATAAAATAATAAAATGTAAGCTATGTTAAACAACCTCAACTCA
>CATNUY010000265.1:7500-15000 GCA_951217065.1 Baccha elongata
CTCACAGTCTGAGGTGCGAAGAAGCGCATTTATAATCTATTATGTGGAAGGGACCTAAAAGTTGCAAAAAAATATTATTATATTACACAAAAGAAAAATATCCACAAATTGAAGGCAAATATAAGACATATCATGAAAATAATATATAAAAAATTATTCTAAGTCCGAAATCAATGAAAAGAGTAAATAAAATTTTTTCAAGTTGAAAAAATTTTTTAAGTCCAAAAAATTTTCTAAGTCCAAAGACTTTAATCAAATGTTTTTTCTACCCTCACAGTCTGAGGTGCGAAGAAGCGCGTTTATAATCTATTATGTGGAAGGGACCTAAAAGTTGCAAAAAAATATTATTATATTACACAAAAGAAAAATATCCACAAATTGAAGGCAAATATAAGACATACCATGAAAATAATGTATAAAAAATTATTCTAAGTCCGAAATCAATGAAAAGAGTAAATAAAATTTTTTCAAGTTGAAAAAATTTTTTAAGTCCAAAAAATTTTCTAAGTCCAAAGACTTTAATCAAATGTTTTTTCTACCCTCACAGTCTGAGGTGCGAAGAAGCGCGTTTATAATCTATTATGTGGAAGGGACCTAAAAGTTGCAAAAAAATATTATTATATTACACAAAAGAAAAATATCCACAAATTGAAGGCAAATATAAGACATATCATGAAAATAATATATAAAAAATTATTCTAAGTCCGAAATCAATGAAAAGAGTAAATAAAATTTTTTCAAGTTGAAAAAATTTTTTAAGTCCAAAAAATTTTCTAAGTCCAAAGACTTTAATCAAATGTTTTTTCTACCCTCACAGTCTGAGGTGCGAAGAAGCGCATTTATAATCTATTATGTGGAAGGGACCTAAAAGTTGCAAAAAAATATTATTATATTACACAAAAGAAAAATATCCACAAATTGAAGGCAAATATAAGACATATCATGAAAATAATATATAAAAAATTATTCTAAGTCCGAAATCAATGAAAAGAGTAAATAAAATTTTTTCAAGTTGAAAAAATTTTTTAAGTCCAAAAAATTTTCTAAGTCCAAAGACTTTAATCAAATGTTTTTTCTACCCTCACAGTCTGAGGTGCGAAGAAGCGCGTTTATAATCTATTATGTGGAAGGGACCTAAAAGTTGCAAAAAAATATTATTATATTACACAAAAGAAAAATATCCACAAATTGAAGGCAAATATAAGACATATCATGAAAATAATATATAAAAAATTATTCTAAGTCCGAAATCAATGAAAAGAGTAAATAAAATTTTTTCAAGTTGAAAAAATTTTTTAAGTCCAAAAAATTTTCTAAGTCCAAAGACTTTAATCAAATGTTTTTTCTACCCTCACAGTCTGAGGTGCGAAGAAGCGCGTTTATAATCTATTATGTGGAAGGGACCTAAAAGTTGCAAAAAAATATTATTATATTACACAAAAGAAAAATATCCACAAATTGAAGGCAAATATAAGACATATCATGAAAATAATATATAAAAAATTATTCTAAGTCCGAAATCAATGAAAAGAGTAAATAAAATTTTTTCAAGTTGAAAAAATTTTTTAAGTCCAAAAAATTTTCTAAGTCCAAAGACTTTATTCAAAATGTTTTTTTGGCATCACAAAGGTTGCTGCGATAATGTCTGTTTCTAAACTACTTTAAGGAATCGAGAAAATTTTTCGTTTTCCCCACGTTGGACGCAAGTGCCAATGTATCGTAACTTCACGGTCTATAAACTAGCTTTTATAGTCGAGAAATAACAACCAATTAGGGGTAGGTACTGAGATTTCGAGAATTTATTTCTATGAAGTAATTTTCTTGGATCTGCCTGTGAAAGCGAAAGGTACCAAAAAACAAAATGGTTGAGCCCATGACGGATTAGAAGTCCGCATTAGAAATTTACTTCACATTTATGGGTAGTGTGAAGTAAATAAATGATAAAAGAATTTTTAATTCTTGGTTCATAAAAAAATAATATATTTTTAAAAAATATATAAAATTTACTTCAAAGAAAGTAAAAGAATTTATTAGAAATTTGAAAATATCATTGATATGTATTTGAAAGGTGCTCAGCTAAGTAAATAAACTCAATTACTACGAAAAGAGTTCACTATATTATAGGTTCTCTTATTGATGTTTTCTGAAAAAGTTGTACTTGAACCTTTGTAAAATGCATTTTCCCTTTATTCTCGATTACAAATTGGCAAATCTTTTAATAAAAAAATTATCAGAGTCAGTTGTTATGAGAGATAACATAAGAGGAATCATGTTATTTTTCAATTTTTCAAATATAAAATATAAATAAATAACATTATTCTGGTTGATCCTGCCAGTAGTTATATGCTTGTCTCAAAGATTAAGCCATGCATGTCTAAGTACACACGAATTAAAAGTGAAACCGCAAAAGGCTCATTATATCAGTTATGGTTCATTAGATCGTTAACAGTTACTTGGATAACTGTGGTAATTCTAGAGCTAATACATGCAATATAAACACGGACCTTATGGAACGTGTGCTTTTATTAGGCTAAAACCAAGCGATTTTTTCGGAAATCGTTAATATGGTTGAACTCTAGATAATTTGCCGATCGTATGGTCTAGTACCGACGACAGATCTTTCAAATGTCTGCCCTATCAACTATTGATGGTAGTATCTAGGACTACCATGGTTGCTACGGGTAACGGGGAATCAGGGTTCGATTCCGGAGAGGGAGCCTGAGAAACGGCTACCACATCTAAGGAAGGCAGCAGGCGCGTAAATTACCCACTCCCAGTTCGGGGAGGTAGTGACGAAAAATAACAATACAGGACTCATATCCGAGGCCCTGTAATTGGAATGAGTACACTTTAAATCCGTTAACAAGGACCTATTGGAGGGCAAGTCTGGTGCCAGCAGCCGCGGTAATTCCAGCTCCAATAGCGTATATTAAAGTTGTTGCGGTTAAAACGTTCGTAGTTGAATTTGTGCTTCATACGGGTAGTAAAACTATAATTGTGGATTTTACATTACCTTATGTATGCAAGCGTATTACCGGTGGAGTTCTAATATATCAATTGTGCTTTTGTATGATTATGTATACCTCCTACTTAAACCTGCTTCAGTGCTCTTCATCGAGTGTTGTTGTGGGCCGGTACAATTACTTTGAACAAATTAGAGTGCTTAAAGCAGGCTCCAAATGCCTGAATATTTTGTGCATGGAATAATGAAATAAGACCTCTGATCTACTTTCATTGGTTTTTAGATCAAGAGGTAATGATTAATAGAAGCAGTTTGGGGGCATTAGTATTACGACGCGAGAGGTGAAATTCTTGGACCGTCGTAAGACTAACTTAAGCGAAAGCATTTGCCAAAGATGTTTTCATTAATCAAGAACGAAAGTTAGAGGTTCGAAGGCGATCAGATACCGCCCTAGTTCTAACCATAAACGATGCCAGCTAGCAATTGGGAGTAGCTACTTCTATGGCTCTCTCAGTCGCTTCCCGGGAAACCAAAGCTTTTGGGCTCCGGGGGAAGTATGGTTGCAAAGCTGAAACTTAAAGGAATTGACGGAAGGGCACCACCAGGAGTGGAGCCTGCGGCTTAATTTGACTCAACACGGGAAAACTTACCAGGTCCGAACATAAGTGTGTAAGACAGATTGATAGCTCTTTCTCGAATCTATGGGTGGTGGTGCATGGCCGTTCTTAGTTCGTGGAGTGATTTGTCTGGTTAATTCCGATAACGAACGAGACTCAAATATATTAAATAGATGCTTTCAGGATTATGGTGTTGAAGCTTTCATAGCCTTTATTCATGAATATAGTAAAATATAGACGTGTTTGAATGTGTTTATGTTAGTGGAGTCGTACCTGTTTGTTTGTCCCATTATAAGGACACTAGCTTCTTAAATGGACAAATTGCGTCTAGCAATAATGAGATTGAGCAATAACAGGTCTGGAATGCCCTTAGATGTCCTGGGCTGCACGCGCGCTACAATGAAAGTATCAACGTGTATTTCCTAGACCGAGAGGTCCGGGTAAACCGCTGAACCACTTTCATGCTTGGGATTGTGAACTGAAACTGTTCACATGAACTTGGAATTCCCAGTAAGTGTGAGTCATTAACTCGTATTGATTAAGTCCCTGCCCTTTGTACACACCGCCCGTCGCTACTACCGATTGAATTATTTAGTGAGGTCTCCGGACGTGATCACTGTGACGCTCACGTGTTACGGTTGTTTCGCAGAAGTTGACCGAACTTGAGTATTTAGAGGAAGTAAAAGTCGTAACAAGGTTTCCGTAGGTGAACCTGCGGAAGGATCATTAACGTGTTCCTTCTTAAAAAGAAACAATTAAAATAAAAAGCAAAAACAAATATAATATATAAAATTTATATATACAAAAACAAAATGGCAATAAATAAAATTGCAATATCAAAATATGCATAAAATGCATATAAAATAAAATGAAAAAAAAAAAAAACGAAATGAAAATGAAAAATTATAAGAAAAAATATTGTCAATAAATTAAATTGCAATATAAAAGAAAGAAAAATATGCGCTTGGTGAACGCTATATTTTTAAGAAAAATTATAAAAAATGTTAAATGAACATTTATATAGAGAAGAAGACTAATCAAAAAGAAAAAAATATGCGCTTGGGGCAACGCTATATTTTTAAATAAAATTATAAAAAAATGTTAAATGAACATTTATATAGAGAAGAAGACTAATCAAAAAGAAAAAAATATGCGCTTGGGGCAACGCTATATTTTTAAATAAAATTATAAAAAAATGTTAAATGAACATTTATATAGAAAAGAAGACTAATCGGAAAGAAAAAAATATGCGCCTTGGCAACGCTATATTTTTAAATAAAATTATAAAATGAATATTTATATAGAAAAGAAGACGACTAATCAAAAAGAAAAAAATATGCGCTTGGGGCAACGCTATATTTTTAAATAAAATTATAAAAAAATGTCAAATGAACATTTATCTAGAAAAGAAGACTAATCAAGAAAATATTAATGGACAATGTTGTACTTATTCATAAGTTAAAGATTCTTCGGAATTTGACATTCGCAACATATAAACATTAATTAAAAAAATAATATTAGAAATTTTATATTTCTTTTATTAAAATTATTGACTTGTAAAAAAAAACAAAATTATCACTCTAAGCGGTGGATCACTCGGCTCATGGGTCGATGAAGAACGCAGCAAACTGTGCGTCATCGTGTGAACTGCAGGACACATGAACATCGACATTTTGAACGCATATCGCAGTCCATGCTGTTATGTACTTTAATTAATTTTGAAGTGCTGCTTGGACTACATATGGTTGAGGGTTGTGATACTATGCTAAAAAAGTTGCTTGTAGATGAAGAAGAATTTTAATATAATTATTATTCTTTTAAAATCTGCTTAAGCACATGTTATATTACTGGATTTTTTATTAAATTCATAATATTAATTTACAAAGTATACCTCAAAATGAATTTCAAATTCTATATTATCAATTAATTAAAAGAGGATGAATTAGTATAAATATACTAAACAAAAATTTATCAAAAATGAGACAAAAGCGAACAATTAGAATAAAATATACTTTACAAAAATTTATCAAAAATAAGACAATAAGCGAGCAATTAGAATAAAATATACTTTGAGACAATAAGCGAAAAATTACAAAAATAAAAATAAAAGTATATAAAGAAGTAAAGTAAATTTATTAAAAAAACTAATCTGAAGGCAAACAAAAATATTCACCTCTAAAATTTGATAAATAGATTTGATTTCAAATCCTGAGTATATAAAATAATAAAATGTAAGCTATGTTAAACAACCTCAACTCATATGAGATAACTCCCCGAATTTAAGCATATTAATGAGGGAAGGAAAAGAAACTAACAAGGATTTTCTTAGTAGCGGCGAGCGAAAAGAAATCAGTTCAGCACTAAGCCATTTTGTCTTTATGGCAAATATGGGATGCAGTGTATGGAACATCTATAATCTAGTATGAGAAATTAACGATTTAAGTCCTTCTTAAATGAGGCCATTTACCCATAGAGGGTGCCAGGCCCGTATAACGTTAATGATTACTAGAAGATGTTTCCAAAGAGTCGTGTTGCTTGATAGTGCAGCACTAAGTGGGTGGTAAACTCCATCTAAAACTAAATATAACCATGAGACCGATAGTAAACAAGTACCGTGAGGGAAAGTTGAAAAGAACTCTGAATAGAGAGTTAAACAGTACGTGAAACTGCTTAGAGGTTAAACCCGATGAACCTGAATATCCGTTATGAAAAATTCATCACTAATATAAAATTAAAAATAAAAATAGTGTGCAATTTTTTCATATAAGGACATTGTAATCTGATAATGTCATAAATATTTATCAAAAGATCTTATACTTAAGTTTATTCAAATTAGTTATTTTCGGATTTCTAACATAAAATAAATGTATTTGATTGGATAAATCATTGTCAGATATAATTATATAATGTGCTTAAATTCCTCGGAATTTTATAATAATAGATGGATCTATTGATTTGTTTATTTAATTATATGCACTATTATGATTAACAATGCGATAGATTCAGGATACCTTCGGGACCCGTCTTGAAACACGGACCAAGGAGTCTAACATATGTGCAAGTCATTGGGTATTTTTAATAAAACCCAATGGCATAATTAACTTAACTGTTAAAATGGGATTAGTTTAAATTTTATTATGAAATATAAATTCAATCTCGGGGCGTTCTATACAGTTATGCGTAATGATATTTATATTATTTATGCCTCTAACTAGAGCGTACCTTGAGCATATATGCTGTGACCCGAAAGATGGTGAACTATACTTGATCAGGTTGAAGTCAGGGGAAACCCTGATGGAAGACCGAAACAGTTCTGACGTGCAAATCGATTGTCAGAATTGAGTATAGGGGCGAAAGACTAATCGAACCATCTAGTAGCTGGTTCCCTCCGAAGTTTCCCTCAGGATAGCTGGTGCATTGAAAAATTATATAAAATAATCTTATCTGGTAAAGCGAATGATTAGAGGCCTTAGGGTCGAAACGATCTTAACCTATTCTCAAACTTTAAATGGGTAAGAACCTAGCCTTTCTTGATATGAAGGTTTAGGTTATGATATATTGTGCCCAGTGGGCCACTTTTGGTAAGCAGAACTGGCGCTGTGGGATGAACCAAACATAATGTTAAGGTGCCCAAATTAACAACTCATGCAGATACCATGAAAGGCGTTGGTTGCTTAAGACAGCAGGACGGTGGACATGGAAGTCGTAATCCGCTAAGGAGTGTGTAACAACTCACCTGCCGAAGCAACTAGCCCTTAAAATGGATGGCGCTTAAGTTGTATACCTACACATTATCGCTAAAGTAAATGATTTATATTTCAGTTTCGATTGAATATAAATTTTGAAACTTTAGTGAGTAGGAGGGTACAATGGTGTGCTTAGAAGTGTTTGGCGTAAGCCTGCATGGAGCCGCTATTGGTA
>CATNUY010000265.1:20000-25858 GCA_951217065.1 Baccha elongata
TTATGTGGAAGGGACCTAAAAGTTGCAAAAAAATATTATTATATTACACAAAAGAAAAATATCCACAAATTGAAGGCAAATATAAGACATATCATGAAAATAATATATAAAAAATTATTCTAAGTCCGAAATCAATGAAAAGAGTAAATAAAATTTTTTCAAGTTGAAAAAATTTTTTAAGTCCAAAAAATTTTCTAAGTCCAAAGACTTTAATCAAATGTTTTTTCTACCCTCACAGTCTGAGGTGCGAAGAAGCGCATTTATAATCTATTATGTGGAAGGGACCTAAAAGTTGCAAAAAAATATTATTATATTACACAAAAGAAAAATATCCACAAATTGAAGGCAAATATAAGACATATCATGAAAATAATATATAAAAAATTATTCTAAGTCCGAAATCAATGAAAAGAGTAAATAAAATTTTTTCAAGTTGAAAAAATTTTTTAAGTCCAAAAAATTTTCTAAGTCCAAAGACTTTATTCAAAATGTTTTTTTGGCATCACAAAGGTTGCTGCGATAATGTCTGTTTCTAAACTACTTTAAGGAATCGAGAAAATTTTTCGTTTTCCCCACGTTGGACGCAAGTGCCAATGTATCGTAACTTCACGGTCTATAAACTAGCTTTTATAGTCGAGAAATAACAACCAATTAGGGGTAGGTACTGAGATTTCGAGAATTTATTTCTATGAAGTAATTTTCTTGGATCTGCCTGTGAAAGCGAAAGGTACCAAAAAACAAAATGGTTGAGCCCATGACGGATTAGAAGTCCGCATTAGAAATTTACTTCACATTTATGGGTAGTGTGAAGTAAATAAATGATAAAAGAATTTTTAATTCTTGGTTCATAAAAAAATAATATATTTTTAAAAAATATATAAAATTTACTTCAAAGAAAGTAAAAGAATTTATTAGAAATTTGAAAATATCATTGATATGTATTTGAAAGGTGCTCAGCTAAGTAAATAAACTCAATTACTACGAAAAGAGTTCACTATATTATAGGTTCTCTTATTGATGTTTTCTGAAAAAGTTGTACTTGAACCTTTGTAAAATGCATTTTCCCTTTATTCTCGATTACAAATTGGCAAATCTTTTAATAAAAAAATTATCAGAGTCAGTTGTTATGAGAGATAACATAAGAGGAATCATGTTATTTTTCAATTTTTCAAATATAAAATATAAATAAATAACATTATTCTGGTTGATCCTGCCAGTAGTTATATGCTTGTCTCAAAGATTAAGCCATGCATGTCTAAGTACACACGAATTAAAAGTGAAACCGCAAAAGGCTCATTATATCAGTTATGGTTCATTAGATCGTTAACAGTTACTTGGATAACTGTGGTAATTCTAGAGCTAATACATGCAATATAAACACGGACCTTATGGAACGTGTGCTTTTATTAGGCTAAAACCAAGCGATTTTTTCGGAAATCGTTAATATGGTTGAACTCTAGATAATTTGCCGATCGTATGGTCTAGTACCGACGACAGATCTTTCAAATGTCTGCCCTATCAACTATTGATGGTAGTATCTAGGACTACCATGGTTGCTACGGGTAACGGGGAATCAGGGTTCGATTCCGGAGAGGGAGCCTGAGAAACGGCTACCACATCTAAGGAAGGCAGCAGGCGCGTAAATTACCCACTCCCAGTTCGGGGAGGTAGTGACGAAAAATAACAATACAGGACTCATATCCGAGGCCCTGTAATTGGAATGAGTACACTTTAAATCCGTTAACAAGGACCTATTGGAGGGCAAGTCTGGTGCCAGCAGCCGCGGTAATTCCAGCTCCAATAGCGTATATTAAAGTTGTTGCGGTTAAAACGTTCGTAGTTGAATTTGTGCTTCATACGGGTAGTAAAACTATAATTGTGGATTTTACATTACCTTATGTATGCAAGCGTATTACCGGTGGAGTTCTAATATATCAATTGTGCTTTTGTATGATTATGTATACCTCCTACTTAAACCTGCTTCAGTGCTCTTCATCGAGTGTTGTTGTGGGCCGGTACAATTACTTTGAACAAATTAGAGTGCTTAAAGCAGGCTCCAAATGCCTGAATATTTTGTGCATGGAATAATGAAATAAGACCTCTGATCTACTTTCATTGGTTTTTAGATCAAGAGGTAATGATTAATAGAAGCAGTTTGGGGGCATTAGTATTACGACGCGAGAGGTGAAATTCTTGGACCGTCGTAAGACTAACTTAAGCGAAAGCATTTGCCAAAGATGTTTTCATTAATCAAGAACGAAAGTTAGAGGTTCGAAGGCGATCAGATACCGCCCTAGTTCTAACCATAAACGATGCCAGCTAGCAATTGGGAGTAGCTACTTCTATGGCTCTCTCAGTCGCTTCCCGGGAAACCAAAGCTTTTGGGCTCCGGGGGAAGTATGGTTGCAAAGCTGAAACTTAAAGGAATTGACGGAAGGGCACCACCAGGAGTGGAGCCTGCGGCTTAATTTGACTCAACACGGGAAAACTTACCAGGTCCGAACATAAGTGTGTAAGACAGATTGATAGCTCTTTCTCGAATCTATGGGTGGTGGTGCATGGCCGTTCTTAGTTCGTGGAGTGATTTGTCTGGTTAATTCCGATAACGAACGAGACTCAAATATATTAAATAGATGCTTTCAGGATTATGGTGTTGAAGCTTTCATAGCCTTTATTCATGAATATAGTAAAATATAGACGTGTTTGAATGTGTTTATGTTAGTGGAGTCGTACCTGTTTGTTTGTCCCATTATAAGGACACTAGCTTCTTAAATGGACAAATTGCGTCTAGCAATAATGAGATTGAGCAATAACAGGTCTGGAATGCCCTTAGATGTCCTGGGCTGCACGCGCGCTACAATGAAAGTATCAACGTGTATTTCCTAGACCGAGAGGTCCGGGTAAACCGCTGAACCACTTTCATGCTTGGGATTGTGAACTGAAACTGTTCACATGAACTTGGAATTCCCAGTAAGTGTGAGTCATTAACTCGTATTGATTAAGTCCCTGCCCTTTGTACACACCGCCCGTCGCTACTACCGATTGAATTATTTAGTGAGGTCTCCGGACGTGATCACTGTGACGCTCACGTGTTACGGTTGTTTCGCAGAAGTTGACCGAACTTGAGTATTTAGAGGAAGTAAAAGTCGTAACAAGGTTTCCGTAGGTGAACCTGCGGAAGGATCATTAACGTGTTCCTTCTTAAAAAGAAACAATTAAAATAAAAAGCAAAAACAAATATAATATATAAAATTTATATATACAAAAACAAAATGGCAATAAATAAAATTGCAATATCAAAATATGCATAAAATGCATATAAAATAAAATGAAAAAAAAAAAAAACGAAATGAAAATGAAAAATTATAAGAAAAAATATTGTCAATAAATTAAATTGCAATATAAAAGAAAGAAAAATATGCGCTTGGTGAACGCTATATTTTTAAGAAAAATTATAAAAAATGTTAAATGAACATTTATATAGAGAAGAAGACTAATCAAAAAGAAAAAAATATGCGCTTGGGGCAACGCTATATTTTTAAATAAAATTATAAAAAAATGTTAAATGAACATTTATATAGAGAAGAAGACTAATCAAAAAGAAAAAAATATGCGCTTGGGGCAACGCTATATTTTTAAATAAAATTATAAAAAAATGTTAAATGAACATTTATATAGAAAAGAAGACTAATCGGAAAGAAAAAAATATGCGCCTTGGCAACGCTATATTTTTAAATAAAATTATAAAATGAATATTTATATAGAAAAGAAGACGACTAATCAAAAAGAAAAAAATATGCGCTTGGGGCAACGCTATATTTTTAAATAAAATTATAAAAAAATGTCAAATGAACATTTATCTAGAAAAGAAGACTAATCAAGAAAATATTAATGGACAATGTTGTACTTATTCATAAGTTAAAGATTCTTCGGAATTTGACATTCGCAACATATAAACATTAATTAAAAAAATAATATTAGAAATTTTATATTTCTTTTATTAAAATTATTGACTTGTAAAAAAAAACAAAATTATCACTCTAAGCGGTGGATCACTCGGCTCATGGGTCGATGAAGAACGCAGCAAACTGTGCGTCATCGTGTGAACTGCAGGACACATGAACATCGACATTTTGAACGCATATCGCAGTCCATGCTGTTATGTACTTTAATTAATTTTGAAGTGCTGCTTGGACTACATATGGTTGAGGGTTGTGATACTATGCTAAAAAAGTTGCTTGTAGATGAAGAAGAATTTTAATATAATTATTATTCTTTTAAAATCTGCTTAAGCACATGTTATATTACTGGATTTTTTATTAAATTCATAATATTAATTTACAAAGTATACCTCAAAATGAATTTCAAATTCTATATTATCAATTAATTAAAAGAGGATGAATTAGTATAAATATACTAAACAAAAATTTATCAAAAATGAGACAAAAGCGAACAATTAGAATAAAATATACTTTACAAAAATTTATCAAAAATAAGACAATAAGCGAGCAATTAGAATAAAATATACTTTGAGACAATAAGCGAAAAATTACAAAAATAAAAATAAAAGTATATAAAGAAGTAAAGTAAATTTATTAAAAAAACTAATCTGAAGGCAAACAAAAATATTCACCTCTAAAATTTGATAAATAGATTTGATTTCAAATCCTGAGTATATAAAATAATAAAATGTAAGCTATGTTAAACAACCTCAACTCATATGAGATAACTCCCCGAATTTAAGCATATTAATGAGGGAAGGAAAAGAAACTAACAAGGATTTTCTTAGTAGCGGCGAGCGAAAAGAAATCAGTTCAGCACTAAGCCATTTTGTCTTTATGGCAAATATGGGATGCAGTGTATGGAACATCTATAATCTAGTATGAGAAATTAACGATTTAAGTCCTTCTTAAATGAGGCCATTTACCCATAGAGGGTGCCAGGCCCGTATAACGTTAATGATTACTAGAAGATGTTTCCAAAGAGTCGTGTTGCTTGATAGTGCAGCACTAAGTGGGTGGTAAACTCCATCTAAAACTAAATATAACCATGAGACCGATAGTAAACAAGTACCGTGAGGGAAAGTTGAAAAGAACTCTGAATAGAGAGTTAAACAGTACGTGAAACTGCTTAGAGGTTAAACCCGATGAACCTGAATATCCGTTATGAAAAATTCATCACTAATATAAAATTAAAAATAAAAATAGTGTGCAATTTTTTCATATAAGGACATTGTAATCTGATAATGTCATAAATATTTATCAAAAGATCTTATACTTAAGTTTATTCAAATTAGTTATTTTCGGATTTCTAACATAAAATAAATGTATTTGATTGGATAAATCATTGTCAGATATAATTATATAATGTGCTTAAATTCCTCGGAATTTTATAATAATAGATGGATCTATTGATTTGTTTATTTAATTATATGCACTATTATGATTAACAATGCGATAGATTCAGGATACCTTCGGGACCCGTCTTGAAACACGGACCAAGGAGTCTAACATATGTGCAAGTCATTGGGTATTTTTAATAAAACCCAATGGCATAATTAACTTAACTGTTAAAATGGGATTAGTTTAAATTTTATTATGAAATATAAATTCAATCCCGGGGCGTTCTATACAGTTATGCGTAATGATATTTATATTATTTATGCCTCTAACTAGAGCGTACCTTGAGCATATATGCTGTGACCCGAAAGATGGTGAACTATACTTGATCAGGTTGAAGTCAGGGGAAACCCTGATGGAAGACCGAAACAGTTCTGACGTGCAAATCGATTGTCAGAATTGAGTATAGGGGCGAAAGACTAATCGAACCATCTAGTAGCTGGTTCCCTCCGAAGTTTC
>CATNUY010000266.1:0-2500 GCA_951217065.1 Baccha elongata
GTGTAAGACAGATTGATAGCTCTTTCTCGAATCTATGGGTGGTGGTGCATGGCCGTTCTTAGTTCGTGGAGTGATTTGTCTGGTTAATTCCGATAACGAACGAGACTCAAATATATTAAATAGATGCTTTCAGGATTATGGTGTTGAAGCTTTCATAGCCTTTATTCATGAATATAGTAAAATATAGACGTGTTTGAATGTGTTTATGTTAGTGGAGTCGTACCTGTTTGTTTGTCCCATTATAAGGACACTAGCTTCTTAAATGGACAAATTGCGTCTAGCAATAATGAGATTGAGCAATAACAGGTCTGGAATGCCCTTAGATGTCCTGGGCTGCACGCGCGCTACAATGAAAGTATCAACGTGTATTTCCTAGACCGAGAGGTCCGGGTAAACCGCTGAACCACTTTCATGCTTGGGATTGTGAACTGAAACTGTTCACATGAACTTGGAATTCCCAGTAAGTGTGAGTCATTAACTCGTATTGATTAAGTCCCTGCCCCTTTGTACACACCGCCCGTCGCTACTACCGATTGAATTATTTAGTGAGGTCTCCGGACGTGATCACTGTGACGCTCACGTGTTACGGTTGTTTCGCAGAAGTTGACCGAACTTGAGTATTTAGAGGAAGTAAAAGTCGTAACAAGGTTTCCGTAGGTGAACCTGCGGAAGGATCATTAACGTGTTCCTTCTTAAAAAGAAACAATTAAAATAAAAAGCAAAAACAAATATAATATATAAAATTTATATATACAAAAACAAAATGGCAATAAATAAAATTGCAATATCAAAATATGCATAAAATGCATATAAAATAAAATGAAAAAAAAAAAAACGAAATGAAAATGAAAAATTATAAGAAAAAATATTGTCAATAAATTAATTGCAATATAAAAGAAAGAAAAATATGCGCTTGGTGAACGCTATATTTTTAAGAAAAATTATAAAAAATGTTAATGAACATTTATATAGAGAAGAAGACTAATCAAAAAGAAAAAAATATGCGCTTGGGGCAACGCTATATTTTTAAATAAAATTATAAAAAAATGTTAAATGAACATTTATATAGAGAAGAAGACTAATCAAAAAGAAAAAAATATGCGCTTGGGGCAACGCTATATTTTAAATAAAATTATAAAAAAATGTTAAATGAACATTTATATAGAAAAGAAGACTAATCGGAAAGAAAAAAATATGCGCCTGGCAACGCTATATTTTTAAATAAAATTATAAAATGAATATTTATATAGAAAAGAAGACGACTAATCAAAAAGAAAAAAATATGCGCTTGGGGCAACGCTATATTTTAAATAAAATTATAAAAAAATGTCAAATGAACATTTATCTAGAAAAGAAGACTAATCAAGAAAATATTAATGGACAATGTTGTACTTATTCATAAGTTAAGATTCTTCGGAATTTGACATTCGCAACATATAAACATTAATTAAAAAAATAATATTAGAAATTTTATATTTCTTTTATTAAAATTATTGACTTGTAAAAAAAAACAAAATTATCACTCTAAGCGGTGGATCACTCGGCTCATGGGTCGATGAAGAACGCAGCAAACTGTGCGTCATCGTGTGAACTGCAGGACACATGAACATCGACATTTTGAACGCATATCGCAGTCCATGCTGTTATGTACTTTAATAATTTTGAAGTGCTGCTTGGACTACATATGGTTGAGGGTTGTGATACTATGCTAAAAAAGTTGCTTGTAGATGAAGAAGAATTTTAATATAATTATTATTCTTTTAAAATCTGCTTAAGCACATGTTATATTACTGGATTTTTTATTAAATTCATAATATTAATTTACAAAGTATACCTCAAAATGAATTTCAAATTCTATATTATCAATTAATTAAAAGAGGATGAATTAGTATAAATATACTAAACAAAAATTTATCAAAAATGAGACAAAAGCGAACAATTAGAATAAAATATACTTTACAAAAATTTATCAAAAATAAGACAATAAGCGAGCAATTAGAATAAAATATACTTTGAGACAATAAGCGAAAAATTACAAAAATAAAAATAAAAGTATATAAAGAAGTAAAGTAAATTTATTAAAAAAACTAATCTGAAGGCAAACAAAAATATTCACCTCTAAAATTTGATAAATAGATTTGATTTCAAATCCTGAGTATATAAAATAATAAAATGTAAGCTATGTTAAACAACCTCAACTCATATGAGATAACTCCCCGAATTTAAGCATATTAATGAGGGAAGGAAAAGAAACTAACAAGGATTTTCTTAGTAGCGGCGAGCGAAAGAAATCAGTTCAGCACTAAGCCATTTTGTCTTTATGGCAAATATGGGATGCAGTGTATGGAACATCTATAATCTAGTATGAGAAATTAACGATTTAAGTCCTTCTTAAATGAGGCCATTTACCCATAGAGGGTGCCAGGCCCGTATAACGTTAATGATTACTAGAAGATGTTTCCAAAGAGTCGTGTTGCTTGATAGTGCAGCACTAAGTGGG
>CATNUY010000266.1:7500-15000 GCA_951217065.1 Baccha elongata
ATAATCTATTATGTGGAAGGGACCTAAAAGTTGCAAAAAAATATTATTATATTACACAAAAGAAAAATATCCACAAATTGAAGGCAAATATAAGACATACCATGAAAATAATGTATAAAAAATTATTCTAAGTCCGAAATCAATGAAAAGAGTAAATAAAAATTTTTTCAAGTTGAAAAAATTTTTTAAGTCCAAAAAATTTTCTAAGTCCAAAGACTTTAATCAAATGTTTTTTCTACCCTCACAGTCTGAGGTGCGAAGAAGCGCGTTTATAATCTATTATGTGGAAGGGACCTAAAAGTTGCAAAAAAATATTATTATATTACACAAAAGAAAAATATCCACAAATTGAAGGCAAATATAAGACATATCATGAAAATAATATATAAAAAATTATTCTAAGTCCGAAATCAATGAAAAGAGTAAATAAAATTTTTTCAAGTTGAAAAAATTTTTTAAGTCCAAAAAATTTTCTAAGTCCAAAGACTTTAATCAAATGTTTTTTCTACCCTCACAGTCTGAGGTGCGAAGAAGCGCATTTATAATCTATTATGTGGAAGGGACCTAAAAGTTGCAAAAAAATATTATTATATTACACAAAAGAAAAATATCCACAAATTGAAGGCAAATATAAGACATATCATGAAAATAATATATAAAAAATTATTCTAAGTCCGAAATCAATGAAAAGAGTAAATAAAATTTTTTCAAGTTGAAAAAATTTTTTAAGTCCAAAAAATTTTCTAAGTCCAAAGACTTTAATCAAATGTTTTTTCTACCCTCACAGTCTGAGGTGCGAAGAAGCGCGTTTATAATCTATTATGTGGAAGGGACCTAAAAGTTGCAAAAAAATATTATTATATTACACAAAAGAAAAATATCCACAAATTGAAGGCAAATATAAGACATATCATGAAAATAATATATAAAAAATTATTCTAAGTCCGAAATCAATGAAAAGAGTAAATAAAATTTTTTCAAGTTGAAAAAATTTTTTAAGTCCAAAAAATTTTCTAAGTCCAAAGACTTTAATCAAATGTTTTTTCTACCCTCACAGTCTGAGGTGCGAAGAAGCGCGTTTATAATCTATTATGTGGAAGGGACCTAAAAGTTGCAAAAAAATATTATTATATTACACAAAAGAAAAATATCCACAAATTGAAGGCAAATATAAGACATATCATGAAAATAATATATAAAAAATTATTCTAAGTCCGAAATCAATGAAAAGAGTAAATAAAATTTTTTCAAGTTGAAAAAATTTTTTTAAGTCCAAAAAATTTTCTAAGTCCAAAGACTTTATTCAAAATGTTTTTTTGGCATCACAAAGGTTGCTGCGATAATGTCTGTTTCTAAACTACTTTAAGGAATCGAGAAAATTTTTCGTTTTCCCCACGTTGGACGCAAGTGCCAATGTATCGTAACTTCACGGTCTATAAACTAGCTTTTATAGTCGAGAAATAACAACCAATTAGGGGTAGGTACTGAGATTTCGAGAATTTATTTCTATGAAGTAATTTTCTTGGATCTGCCTGTGAAAGCGAAAGGTACCAAAAAACAAAATGGTTGAGCCCATGACGGATTAGAAGTCCGCATTAGAAATTTACTTCACATTTATGGGTAGTGTGAAGTAAATAAATGATAAAAGAATTTTTAATTCTTGGTTCATAAAAAAATAATATATTTTTAAAAAATATATAAAATTTACTTCAAAGAAAGTAAAAGAATTTATTAGAAATTTGAAAATATCATTGATATGTATTTGAAAGGTGCTCAGCTAAGTAAATAAACTCAATTACTACGAAAAGAGTTCACTATATTATAGGTTCTCTTATTGATGTTTTCTGAAAAAGTTGTACTTGAACCTTTGTAAAATGCATTTTCCCTTTATTCTCGATTACAAATTGGCAAATCTTTTAATAAAAAAATTATCAGAGTCAGTTGTTATGAGAGATAACATAAGAGGAATCATGTTATTTTTCAATTTTTCAAATATAAAATATAAATAAATAACATTATTCTGGTTGATCCTGCCAGTAGTTATATGCTTGTCTCAAAGATTAAGCCATGCATGTCTAAGTACACACGAATTAAAAGTGAAACCGCAAAAGGCTCATTATATCAGTTATGGTTCATTAGATCGTTAACAGTTACTTGGATAACTGTGGTAATTCTAGAGCTAATACATGCAATATAAACACGGACCTTATGGAACGTGTGCTTTTATTAGGCTAAAACCAAGCGATTTTTTCGGAAATCGTTAATATGGTTGAACTCTAGATAATTTGCCGATCGTATGGTCTAGTACCGACGACAGATCTTTCAAATGTCTGCCCTATCAACTATTGATGGTAGTATCTAGGACTACCATGGTTGCTACGGGTAACGGGGAATCAGGGTTCGATTCCGGAGAGGGAGCCTGAGAAACGGCTACCACATCTAAGGAAGGCAGCAGGCGCGTAAATTACCCACTCCCAGTTCGGGGAGGTAGTGACGAAAAATAACAATACAGGACTCATATCCGAGGCCCTGTAATTGGAATGAGTACACTTTAAATCCGTTAACAAGGACCTATTGGAGGGCAAGTCTGGTGCCAGCAGCCGCGGTAATTCCAGCTCCAATAGCGTATATTAAAGTTGTTGCGGTTAAAACGTTCGTAGTTGAATTTGTGCTTCATACGGGTAGTAAAACTATAATTGTGGATTTTACATTACCTTATGTATGCAAGCGTATTACCGGTGGAGTTCTAATATATCAATTGTGCTTTTGTATGATTATGTATACCTCCTACTTAAACCTGCTTCAGTGCTCTTCATCGAGTGTTGTTGTGGGCCGGTACAATTACTTTGAACAAATTAGAGTGCTTAAAGCAGGCTCCAAATGCCTGAATATTTTGTGCATGGAATAATGAAATAAGACCTCTGATCTACTTTCATTGGTTTTTAGATCAAGAGGTAATGATTAATAGAAGCAGTTTGGGGGCATTAGTATTACGACGCGAGAGGTGAAATTCTTGGACCGTCGTAAGACTAACTTAAGCGAAAGCATTTGCCAAAGATGTTTTCATTAATCAAGAACGAAAGTTAGAGGTTCGAAGGCGATCAGATACCGCCCTAGTTCTAACCATAAACGATGCCAGCTAGCAATTGGGAGTAGCTACTTCTATGGCTCTCTCAGTCGCTTCCCGGGAAACCAAAGCTTTTGGGCTCCGGGGGAAGTATGGTTGCAAAGCTGAAACTTAAAGGAATTGACGGAAGGGCACCACCAGGAGTGGAGCCTGCGGCTTAATTTGACTCAACACGGGAAAACTTACCAGGTCCGAACATAAGTGTGTAAGACAGATTGATAGCTCTTTCTCGAATCTATGGGTGGTGGTGCATGGCCGTTCTTAGTTCGTGGAGTGATTTGTCTGGTTAATTCCGATAACGAACGAGACTCAAATATATTAAATAGATGCTTTCAGGATTATGGTGTTGAAGCTTTCATAGCCTTTATTCATGAATATAGTAAAATATAGACGTGTTTGAATGTGTTTATGTTAGTGGAGTCGTACCTGTTTGTTTGTCCCATTATAAGGACACTAGCTTCTTAAATGGACAAATTGCGTCTAGCAATAATGAGATTGAGCAATAACAGGTCTGGAATGCCCTTAGATGTCCTGGGCTGCACGCGCGCTACAATGAAAGTATCAACGTGTATTTCCTAGACCGAGAGGTCCGGGTAAACCGCTGAACCACTTTCATGCTTGGGATTGTGAACTGAAACTGTTCACATGAACTTGGAATTCCCAGTAAGTGTGAGTCATTAACTCGTATTGATTAAGTCCCTGCCCTTTGTACACACCGCCCGTCGCTACTACCGATTGAATTATTTAGTGAGGTCTCCGGACGTGATCACTGTGACGCTCACGTGTTACGGTTGTTTCGCAGAAGTTGACCGAACTTGAGTATTTAGAGGAAGTAAAAGTCGTAACAAGGTTTCCGTAGGTGAACCTGCGGAAGGATCATTAACGTGTTCCTTCTTAAAAAGAAACAATTAAAATAAAAAGCAAAAACAAATATAATATATAAAATTTATATATACAAAAACAAAATGGCAATAAATAAAATTGCAATATCAAAATATGCATAAAATGCATATAAAATAAAATGAAAAAAAAAAAAAACGAAATGAAAATGAAAAATTATAAGAAAAAATATTGTCAATAAATTAAATTGCAATATAAAAGAAAGAAAAATATGCGCTTGGTGAACGCTATATTTTTAAGAAAAATTATAAAAAATGTTAAATGAACATTTATATAGAGAAGAAGACTAATCAAAAAGAAAAAAATATGCGCTTGGGGCAACGCTATATTTTTAAATAAAATTATAAAAAAATGTTAAATGAACATTTATATAGAGAAGAAGACTAATCAAAAAGAAAAAAATATGCGCTTGGGGCAACGCTATATTTTTAAATAAAATTATAAAAAAATGTTAAATGAACATTTATATAGAAAAGAAGACTAATCGGAAAGAAAAAAATATGCGCCTTGGCAACGCTATATTTTTAAATAAAATTATAAAATGAATATTTATATAGAAAAGAAGACGACTAATCAAAAAGAAAAAAATATGCGCTTGGGGCAACGCTATATTTTTAAATAAAATTATAAAAAAATGTCAAATGAACATTTATCTAGAAAAGAAGACTAATCAAGAAAATATTAATGGACAATGTTGTACTTATTCATAAGTTAAAGATTCTTCGGAATTTGACATTCGCAACATATAAACATTAATTAAAAAAATAATATTAGAAATTTTATATTTCTTTTATTAAAATTATTGACTTGTAAAAAAAAACAAAATTATCACTCTAAGCGGTGGATCACTCGGCTCATGGGTCGATGAAGAACGCAGCAAACTGTGCGTCATCGTGTGAACTGCAGGACACATGAACATCGACATTTTGAACGCATATCGCAGTCCATGCTGTTATGTACTTTAATTAATTTTGAAGTGCTGCTTGGACTACATATGGTTGAGGGTTGTGATACTATGCTAAAAAAGTTGCTTGTAGATGAAGAAGAATTTTAATATAATTATTATTCTTTTAAAATCTGCTTAAGCACATGTTATATTACTGGATTTTTTATTAAATTCATAATATTAATTTACAAAGTATACCTCAAAATGAATTTCAAATTCTATATTATCAATTAATTAAAAGAGGATGAATTAGTATAAATATACTAAACAAAAATTTATCAAAAATGAGACAAAAGCGAACAATTAGAATAAAATATACTTTACAAAAATTTATCAAAAATAAGACAATAAGCGAGCAATTAGAATAAAATATACTTTGAGACAATAAGCGAAAAATTACAAAAATAAAAATAAAAGTATATAAAGAAGTAAAGTAAATTTATTAAAAAAACTAATCTGAAGGCAAACAAAAATATTCACCTCTAAAATTTGATAAATAGATTTGATTTCAAATCCTGAGTATATAAAATAATAAAATGTAAGCTATGTTAAACAACCTCAACTCATATGAGATAACTCCCCGAATTTAAGCATATTAATGAGGGAAGGAAAAGAAACTAACAAGGATTTTCTTAGTAGCGGCGAGCGAAAAGAAATCAGTTCAGCACTAAGCCATTTTGTCTTTATGGCAAATATGGGATGCAGTGTATGGAACATCTATAATCTAGTATGAGAAATTAACGATTTAAGTCCTTCTTAAATGAGGCCATTTACCCATAGAGGGTGCCAGGCCCGTATAACGTTAATGATTACTAGAAGATGTTTCCAAAGAGTCGTGTTGCTTGATAGTGCAGCACTAAGTGGGTGGTAAACTCCATCTAAAACTAAATATAACCATGAGACCGATAGTAAACAAGTACCGTGAGGGAAAGTTGAAAAGAACTCTGAATAGAGAGTTAAACAGTACGTGAAACTGCTTAGAGGTTAAACCCGATGAACCTGAATATCCGTTATGAAAAATTCATCACTAATATAAAATTAAAAATAAAAATAGTGTGCAATTTTTTCATATAAGGACATTGTAATCTGATAATGTCATAAATATTTATCAAAAGATCTTATACTTAAGTTTATTCAAATTAGTTATTTTCGGATTTCTAACATAAAATAAATGTATTTGATTGGATAAATCATTGTCAGATATAATTATATAATGTGCTTAAATTCCTCGGAATTTTATAATAATAGATGGATCTATTGATTTGTTTATTTAATTATATGCACTATTATGATTAACAATGCGATAGATTCAGGATACCTTCGGGACCCGTCTTGAAACACGGACCAAGGAGTCTAACATATGTGCAAGTCATTGGGTATTTTTAATAAAACCCAATGGCATAATTAACTTAACTGTTAAAATGGGATTAGTTTAAATTTTATTATGAAATATAAATTCAATCCCGGGGCGTTCTATACAGTTATGCGTAATGATATTTATATTATTTATGCCTCTAACTAGAGCGTACCTTGAGCATATATGCTGTGACCCGAAAGATGGTGAACTATACTTGATCAGGTTGAAGTCAGGGGAAACCCTGATGGAAGACCGAAACAGTTCTGACGTGCAAATCGATTGTCAGAATTGAGTATAGGGGCGAAAGACTAATCGAACCATCTAGTAGCTGGTTCCCTCCGAAGTTTCCCTCAGGATAGCTGGTGCATTGAAAAATTATATAAAATAATCTTATCTGGTAAAGCGAATGATTAGAGGCCTTAGGGTCGAAACGATCTTAACCTATTCTCAAACTTTAAATGGGTAAGAACCTAGCCTTTCTTGATATGAAGGTTTAGGTTATGATATATTGTGCCCAGTGGGCCACTTTTGGTAAGCAGAACTGGCGCTGTGGGATGAACCAAACATAATGTTAAGGTGCCCAAATTAACAACTCATGCAGATACCATGAAAGGCGTTGGTTGCTTAAGACAGCAGGACGGTGGACATGGAAGTCGTAATCCGCTAAGGAGTGTGTAACAACTCACCTGCCGAAGCAACTAGCCCTTAAAATGGATGGCGCTTAAGTTGTATACCTACACATTATCGCTAAAGTAAATGATTTATATTTCAGTTTCGATTGAATATAAATTTTGAAACTTTAGTGAGTAGGAGGGTACAATGGTGTGCTTAGAAGTGTTTGGCGTAAGCCTGCATGGAGCCGCTATTGGTACAGATCTTGGTGGTAGTAGCAAATAATCGAATGAGACCTTGGAGGACTGAAGTGGAGAAGGGTTTCGTGTGAACAGTGGTTGATCACGAGTTAGTCGGTCCTAAGTTCAAGGCGAAAGCCGAAAATTTTCAAGTTATTAAAAATATAAATATTAAAAGGCAAGAAAAAAAAAGATTTTTGGTGGTTTTAAATATAAAAATAAAAATGCATGATTTTGGATTAATTTTTATTTTATAAAAATAAAATACTTGATAAATTTTGAACGAAAGGGAATACGGTTCCAATTCCGTAACCTGTTG
>CATNUY010000266.1:20000-23289 GCA_951217065.1 Baccha elongata
GTTCATAAAAAAATAATATATTTTTAAAAAATATATAAAAATTACTTCAAAGAAAGTAAAAGAATTTATTAGAAATTTGAAAATATCATTGATATGTATTTGAAAGGTGCTCAGCTAAGTAAATAAACTCAATTACTACGAAAAGAGTTCACTATATTATAGGTTCTCTTATTGATGTTTTCTGAAAAAGTTGTACTTGAACCTTTGTAAAATGCATTTTCCCTTTATTCTCGATTACAAATTGGCAAAATCTTTTAATAAAAAAATTATCAGAGTCAGTTGTTATGAGAGATAACATAAGAGGAATCATGTTATTTTTCAATTTTTCAAATATAAAATATAAATAAATAACATTATTCTGGTTGATCCTGCCAGTAGTTATATGCTTGTCTCAAAGATTAAGCCATGCATGTCTAAGTACACACGAATTAAAAGTGAAACCGCAAAAGGCTCATTATATCAGTTATGGTTCATTAGATCGTTAACAGTTACTTGGATAACTGTGGTAATTCTAGAGCTAATACATGCAATATAAACACGGACCTTATGGAACGTGTGCTTTTATTAGGCTAAAACCAAGCGATTTTTTCGGAAATCGTTAATATGGTTGAACTCTAGATAATTTGCCGATCGTATGGTCTAGTACCGACGACAGATCTTTCAAATGTCTGCCCTATCAACTATTGATGGTAGTATCTAGGACTACCATGGTTGCTACGGGTAACGGGGAATCAGGGTTCGATTCCGGAGAGGGAGCCTGAGAAACGGCTACCACATCTAAGGAAGGCAGCAGGCGCGTAATTACCCACTCCCAGTTCGGGGAGGTAGTGACGAAAAATAACAATACAGGACTCATATCCGAGGCCCTGTAATTGGAATGAGTACACTTTAAATCCGTTAACAAGGACCTATTGGAGGGCAAGTCTGGTGCCAGCAGCCGCGGTAATTCCAGCTCCAATAGCGTATATTAAAGTTGTTGCGGTTAAAACGTTCGTAGTTGAATTTGTGCTTCATACGGGTAGTAAAACTATAATTGTGGATTTTACATTACCTTATGTATGCAAGCGTATTACCGGTGGAGTTCTAATATATCAATTGTGCTTTTGTATGATTATGTATACCTCCTACTTAAACCTGCTTCAGTGCTCTTCATCGAGTGTTGTTGTGGGCCGGTACAATTACTTTGAACAAATTAGAGTGCTTAAAGCAGGCTCCAAATGCCTGAATATTTTGTGCATGGAATAATGAAATAAGACCTCTGATCTACTTTCATTGGTTTTTAGATCAAGAGGTAATGATTAATAGAAGCAGTTTGGGGGCATTAGTATTACGACGCGAGAGGTGAAATTCTTGGACCGTCGTAAGACTAACTTAAGCGAAAGCATTTGCCAAAGATGTTTTCATTAATCAAGAACGAAAGTTAGAGGTTCGAAGGCGATCAGATACCGCCCTAGTTCTAACCATAAACGATGCCAGCTAGCAATTGGGAGTAGCTACTTCTATGGCTCTCTCAGTCGCTTCCCGGGAAACCAAAGCTTTTGGGCTCCGGGGGAAGTATGGTTGCAAAGCTGAAACTTAAAGGAATTGACGGAAGGGCACCACCAGGAGTGGAGCCTGCGGCTTAATTTGACTCAACACGGGAAAACTTACCAGGTCCGAACATAAGTGTGTAAGACAGATTGATAGCTCTTTCTCGAATCTATGGGTGGTGGTGCATGGCCGTTCTTAGTTCGTGGAGTGATTTGTCTGGTTAATTCCGATAACGAACGAGACTCAAATATATTAAATAGATGCTTTCAGGATTATGGTGTTGAAGCTTTCATAGCCTTTATTCATGAATATAGTAAAATATAGACGTGTTTGAATGTGTTTATGTTAGTGGAGTCGTACCTGTTTGTTTGTCCCATTATAAGGACACTAGCTTCTTAAATGGACAAATTGCGTCTAGCAATAATGAGATTGAGCAATAACAGGTCTGGAATGCCCTTAGATGTCCTGGGCTGCACGCGCGCTACAATGAAAGTATCAACGTGTATTTCCTAGACCGAGAGGTCCGGGTAAACCGCTGAACCACTTTCATGCTTGGGATTGTGAACTGAAACTGTTCACATGAACTTGGAATTCCCAGTAAGTGTGAGTCATTAACTCGTATTGATTAAGTCTCCCTGCCCTTTGTACACACCGCCCGTCGCTACTACCGATTGAATTATTTAGTGAGGTCTCCGGACGTGATCACTGTGACGCTCACGTGTTACGGTTGTTTCGCAGAAGTTGACCGAACTTGAGTATTTAGAGGAAGTAAAAAGTCGTAACAAGGTTTCCGTAGGTGAACCTGCGGAAGGATCATTAACGTGTTCCTTCTTAAAAAGAAACAATTAAAATAAAAAGCAAAAACAAATATAATATATAAAATTTATATATACAAAAACAAAATGGCAATAAATAAAATTGCAATATCAAAATATGCATAAAATGCATATAAAATAAAATGAAAAAAAAAAAAAAACGAAATGAAAATGAAAAATTATAAGAAAAAATATTGTCAATAAATTAAATTGCAATATAAAAGAAAGAAAAATATGCGCTTGGTGAACGCTATATTTTTAAGAAAAATTATAAAAAATGTTAAATGAACATTTATATAGAGAAGAAGACTAATCAAAAAGAAAAAAATATGCGCTTGGGGCAACGCTATATTTTTAAATAAAATTATAAAAAAATGTTAAATGAACATTTATATAGAGAAGAAGACTAATCAAAAAGAAAAAAATATGCGCTTGGGGCAACGCTATATTTTTAAATAAAATTATAAAAAAATGTTAAATGAACATTTATATAGAAAAGAAGACTAATCGGAAAGAAAAAAATATGCGCCTTGGCAACGCTATATTTTTAAATAAAATTATAAAATGAATATTTATATAGAAAAGAAGACGACTAATCAAAAAGAAAAAAATATGCGCTTGGGGCAACGCTATATTTTTAAATAAAATTATAAAAAAATGTCAAATGAACATTTATCTAGAAAAGAAGACTAATCAAGAAAATATTAATGGACAATGTTGTACTTATTCATAAGTTTAAAGATTCTTCGGAATTTGACATTCGCAACATATAAACATTAATTAAAAAAATAATATTAGAAATTTTATATTTCTTTTATTAAAATTATTGACTTGTAAAAAAAAACAAAATTATCACTCTAAGCGGTGGATCACTCGGCTCATGGGTCGATGAAGAACGCAGCAAACTGTGCGTCATCGTGTGAACTGCAGGACACATGAACATC
>CATNUY010000267.1:0-57500 GCA_951217065.1 Baccha elongata
TGTATTGTAAATTAATAATAAGTTTGCTTAACCCCCAGTTTCACTGTGCTTGTTTATACTTATACTGAAGTTTATTGCCTGTAAACTCTAAAGTTCAAATTTAAAAGAGCACTGTAAAACTGGGGGTTGCTGTTGTTTAAGATATAAATAGACAGTATGTGAAATTTCAAGCTTCTAGCTCACCTGAAACTGGTAGCCGCCGGAAATGGGTTAAAATTAATAATTTATGCAGTATGAAACAAAATATGAAAAAGATAAAGGAAGGAGAAAGCCTTCCTTTATCTTTTTCATATTTTGTTTTTATTGTTTGTTTATATTGCACCTTACATCCTAGATGCTGAGTATAACATCGTTTAGAAAAAAATAATTATATTTATATTAATCTTAAATATATGTATGTTTGTATATATATATATTTTCTGTCGCGCTTAACATCTATTTAAAAATAAAAATGTGTATACATATTGCAAATTAAAAATGTGTTTTGTTTGGTCAATTGTATTGAACACTTGGTAGAGATAATAATAAATGAGGCTCGTTGGAGGACGCTGACTACCGAAAACTGATGGTTTATTAATACTACTAAATTACGTCTTGCATTGTCTGCTTATGCAGTTTAACGACTTTTTTTTAATTTTGCTTTTGCATATCTGCAGGATTAAATCTAGTAACAGCTCGACCTATTCATAATGAATCGAATGATGAAATCGTGAAAAGGCAACCGAAATAGTTGACCATAGCTTTAAAATCAAAAACGTTTAAAAACCTTTCTGAAATCCTTAACATTTAAAAACATATGAATGACAAAACGAACACACCATAAAAATAAATAAAACATATACAACTTGATTACATTTTTGACGGCCACCGTCTTGTTTTTTGGGCCTCCAAACAGGGGAACTCCAAGGGGAGTTACTATGCTTAATTATACCTTGTTCCAACAATTTGAGTTTAAACTTCTTCCTTATGAACATAAGAATATCTATATGATTTTGTATGTATTGGAATATCATCAGTTGTATTCATTTTGCGCTTTACTTGGTTTGTGAAGGTTAGTGGTTCACCTTCTTTATATATAACATCGTTGCAATTTCTGCAAAGTTTAAGGAGTTTTTTCTTTTCCTCGTCGAGGTCGTTGGGGTGTTGGGTTCTTATCAAGCTAGTAACGTCGTTTGATAAAATTTCCTCACTGCGATGTTTGTAAAGATTATTGATTTCGATGAAGTTTGAGGGGTTATCGTTCAACAAATAAAGGTTGTTCTAACAAAACGACTTGATCGTTCTCTGAACAGTTTATTTTATCTAATGTGCTGTGATATAGATCTGCACTGTAAAGACTTTGGCTAACGAAAAGGTCCGGTTTTAGTTCTATTGTGTTACTAAAAATGTCTCCTTTTTCTTTGTTTACAGGAAGTTGAGCCAAAATGTTTGATCTACGAGGGATTGTAAAATGAATTGAAGCGTAACTTGATTGTAGATGAATATTGTTAGTGCTTTTTTTCGAAATCAGAATGTTATTTTCGAGATCTAATTTCGCGTTTAAGGCCAGAAGAGCATCGATACCAAGCAGGATATTAAAGAAACTATAAAGGTAGGGTAATTTATTCGTCAACTTGATAGCTTTTTAAGACTGTGGTTATTGTTATGGTCTTGCAATCGCATTGTTTGCTTTGTGTTATGTATGTTGGGTTAATAAATGAGGTTGAGGCACCTGTGTCTAAAACGAATCTAAGGTCACGTCCGAATGGTGAGGATATGGTGATATATGGTAAGGATGTAGGGCATTTTTTTGGGTCTAAATAGCCGGTTGGTGTTCGAGGCTGATATATACAAATTTTCTTCGTTGTGTACGTTTGTTTCGTCGTTTTCGAAATAACTATCTAGTTGTTGATAATAATTATTATTACTTATGTTATTAATTTCTTGGAAATTGAAAATTGGGGATCTAGAATTCTTGGTTTGTTGCGAAGGACTTTGTTTAATGCTTGGCAACTGCCTTGATGAGTTGTTATTATTTGTTCTATTGTATGGGGAATATGTTGAATGTTGATGGTTTTCTCTATGAGACGGACTAGAGTTCGAATGGTAGTTATTTGAGTTTTGATGATGATTGTTATAAGTCCTGTTTTGGTTATAACGGTTTAGATTCTGATTATTATTATGTTGAGAGTTATAGGACTTAAAATAATAGGGCTTGGGTTGGATGAAATTTTGAGAATATCTTTGGTAAGAAATATTTTGTTCTTTAATACAGCAGGTTAAGGCTATTGCCAATGAATTCGGCTGTGTCGCTCTAACTCTTGATCATGGGGGCTCGTTTAACCCAGCAAGGAATGAGTTGAGGATATTTCAGAGTATAGATCTTTTTTTGCTGTTGCAAAGAGCAGATTGCAACTCAATTATCTCTCCATAAAAGTTTTCGACTGTGTTTTTAGATTGGCGTACATTATGGAGATCTCGAATAAGTGAGGTCTCCGTACGTTTATCTGAATAGTGTAAAATTGGATTATTTTAAATGTCGTCCCATATAAGTGGTGTGCCATACATGTTTAGGATTTCGTTGGCTTGGCCTTCGATTTTGTTCCTAATTGCTCTTAGGAGAATTTGTCCATAAGGAGTGTCATCGGCACCTCTGATGTACATTAAAATATCCTCGACGTTATTGAGGAATTCAAAAAGGAGTCTAGGATTTCCATCGAATTTGGGAAGATCCTTGAAAGAATTAAAAATATCAACAAGGTTTGTTTCGGTTTGTGGTGGTGAATCTGTGGTATTATTCATTATGCTTGTTTCTTCGTTAAGAGTATCAATTTCTGATGAACCTGAAGAAATATCAGGATTAAGGTCTTTTTCTTCTTCTATATTTTCTGGTATTGAATTGAGGCTTTTAGAGAGCCTCCTTAAATTATAAGGAACAAATCTAAAGGAATATTTGTTTTTTGGAGGGGTTTTTGACGTTTATTTATTATTTGAACTGGAGTGCCTTGTAGTAAGGATCGCAGTTTTATTTTATTTTTAGAGAGATATTTGCGGCTTGAGTGCCTTGCAATAAGGATCGCAGTCTGTTATAAGGGTCGCGGTTATACTGGAGTGCATTTCGATAAGGATCGCAGTATTTATGAGTTTGTTTGTTTTAACTAGAGTGCCCAAGATAGGGATCGTAGTTATTTTATAATTTTAGAGTTATAATAATAAACAAAACACCCCTTTGGTTAGAATTTAATTGCTATATCATTCAAAATGATCATTTGATTAGTTTAAATTTTAAATAATTTTAACATTTGACATATATATAAAAAAAATATTTTTTTTTTGTTTTTTTAAATATAAGTTTTCTTACTCCATAGCATACACTTACACGCATGCACCTCAAGATAAAGTTGATGATGATAGTATTTTCCAACTCCATTCCGATACAATTTCCTGTTCTTGTAAATTTTTGTTTCTGCTTTTGGTTTCTATTATTTAATGTCTGTTCTATCTTGTTTTTGTTTTGCATAAGATAAGAATTTGGAGCCGCTCGGAGTTTAAAAAAAACCAAACAGTTCGTTAAAAAGTATGTTTATTGAATGTCTGAATGATTTCTTTTATTAAACTACAAACTAATAAATTTTTGATTGCTAATCAGTTTTACATTTTGTCGATTAATGAGTTTAATAAGCTAATACATTTTTGTTTGTTAATCAATTTTTCTATTTTGTCAATTAATGAGTTTAGTAATATGTTATGTTGAAAGTGTTGTAATTGTATCTTTTTGTCAATTAATGAGTTTAGATTAGATTAGATTAGATTAGAAATATCTATGAGTTTAATAATATATATGTTATGTTGTCTGAAACCTGGAGCGGATGTTGGGGCGATGACCGCCGGATATGGGGCACAAGCCATGAGTGTTGGTGTTTTTTAAGGTGCAATGACCGCCGCCGTCGGTTGTTATGTTCATGTTGTAAAGCTATTGCACAAGTGCGTAGACTCGGGGTTGTCGGGAGGATGGGGTAGTTAGGGTGTTGGCGTAACTCGCGCAGTTACGTTTTCAGAACACCCTCATATTCAATTATAATCATATTTAAAACACCCTTTCAATAAAGAAGATACAAAGTATCTTCTATGATCATTTTGTCATATAAGCAGTTTGCAATGAAATTAAATCAGATGCACAAGTGTGCATCCAAACAAAGAAAGATAACAATAAATCGTTTGGATTTCATCATACAAAGATAAATGATGAAATAATTATTCTAGATATGCAGAATTGCTGCATAAGCATAATATAAGTATAAATAGGTTGACTTGACCATTGTAAGATTTTAGTATTAACTGAACTTCGTATAGCTGAAGATTTCCCCCCACCAGAGGTAAGGGATCGGATGCTTGATAAACTATTAAAATAAAATAAACTTGCGTTTTATTTAAGTGGTTGCATTCTCTTATGAGAATGCTAAATATATTTTTTTTTTGTAACATTTAAATCGAACATAAAACTGGCGCAGTCGTGGTAGGATCCCGAAAGATCCATAGTTAAAATACGCATCTTACTTTTTTAAAATTTTAATTCGGGATATCAGAAAAAATAAATTGTCCTTACTAATTTAAATAGTGAAATACCGGTTAACTAAAATAACCAAAAGGTATTGGACAAAATTAAAATCAAATCAGTGAAAAACATTAAAGTCAAGATCCGAAAGGACCATCTTTATTAATCCCATAGAGGGAATGTTTAACTAAAAAAAAAAATATATGTGTGCAAGAAAAAAAAAATATATATAAATATTAAAGTTCAAAAAGTTAATTACTCAAACGGATTGTGGTAGTGTAGAAAACAACGCGAAAAAAAAAAAAAAAATTTACTCAAAAATTACACAAAACGGATTGTGGTAGTGTAGAAAAAGCCACAACGCGAAAAAAAATTTTTTACTCAAAAATTATAGAAAACGGATGGTGGTAGTTAAAGAAAAAGCCACAACGCGAAAAACTAAATTTTTACTCAAAAATAATACAAAACGGATTGTGGTAGTTAAAGAAAAGCCACAACGCGAAAAAAAAAAGAAAATTTTTACGCTTTTATTGAACTATTAATGAGAGACTTATAAAAAAGTTCACATGCCAAAATTCGCACCGTACACCATACCAGCTGCATTAAAATTCAACAAAAAGGAAGGAGACTCAACAGAAGCAGCAGCAATTCAAAAAATAAAAGAAAAAACAATAGAAGAAGAAAAATCGGAAGAAAGTCAACCAGCGATCAATTTAGAAAATCAGGTAAAAATGGCGTCAATAAATATCGATCCCTTAAAATTAATAAAAAATTTACCAAACTTCAATGGTAAATCTTGTAGTTTAATTATATTCATAAAAAAATCAGAATTTATAATAAACGTGACAAGCTCATACAATGAGACAGCAAGAGAATTTATAGTTAATGAAATAAAATCTAAAATAACAGATTTCGCCTTAGATGTAGTTTTACGGAGTGGCGACCCAAGTGATTGGCAGGAAATAAAAAATATACTAGTTAGAAATTTTGGTGAAAAAGAATCCTTTTTAAAATTAAAGGAGCAAGCTGACAAAGTGTATTCAAAAAATATTACACAACTTTATAACTTATATTCAGACATTCTCTGTAGATTAAATAATAAATATTATCTCTCGGAAGATAAACCAATAGAGTATAATCCCAGCAATAATGAAGCGTCATTATTAGCTAAATTTTGTGAAAAAATCCCACCAAATGCTAGTTCGATTATAATTAATCACAACATACAAACTTTAAGTGAAGCATTTTATAAATTAGAATCTTGTCATTGGACAAAAGAAGAAAATAATAATAGTAATGATAGAAATATTCGAAGTTATAGAACTGGAAATAACAATAATAATTTTAATGATAGATACAAAAACAATTTTAACAATAATAAAAATTACAAAATTAATAATTTTAATCCAAACTATAGGAACGATAGGAATAATAGAAATAAATCTGGGAACATAGCAATAAATAGAAATCAGAATAATATCGGTCAGAATTTTTATAGAAACAATCAAAATTATAGGCAACCAAATAGAAGTGGCAATTTTTCTAATCAGTATAGTAATCAGAATCCATTCACACAAAATAAAAGAAACATTCCAGACCCAATGGAAGTAGATCATATGACTCCAAACACATCAAATTTTCAAATACATGCCTCAGCAGACCATTACCCTGCATAGATGTTCATATTTTAAATAAAAAACTTAGATTTTTAATAGACACAGGAGCAGCGACTTCCGTATTAAAAGAAAATATATTTCCTAGAAACTTTGAAAGTAGATTAGTAAAACCAGTAACCCTGAAGACATTATATAAAGATAATTTAGTAAAAACGAAAATAATTTTACCGTTACCAAGTGAATTCAATAAAAAAGATTCAACTATGGAATTTTTAATTACTCCAATATCTAACAGTTCTTTCGACGGAATTTTAGGAAATAATATCCTGATTCCACTACAAGCTGAGTTATCATATTTTACTCATACTTTGAACATTAATAATATTGAAATCCCATTGCTTTCAAAACCCAAAGATTATCCTTTAGATAGTTCCAAACTATAGGAACGATAGGAATTATAGAAATGAATCTGGGAACATAGCAATAAATAGAAATCAGAATAATATCGGTCAGAATTTTTAAAGAAACAATCAAAATTATAGGCAACCAAATAGAAGTGGCAATTTTTCTAATCAGTATAGTAATCAGAATCCATTCACACAAAATAAAAGAAACATTCCAGACCCAATGGAAGTAGATCATATGACTCCAAACACATCAAATTTTCAAATACATGCCTCAGCAGACCATTACCCTGCATAGATGTTCATATTTTAAATAAAAAACTTAGATTTTTAATAGACACAGGAGCAGCGACTTCCGTATTAAAAGAAAATATATTTCCTAGAAACTTTGAAAGTAGATTAGTAAAACCAGTAACCCTGAAGACATTATATAAAGATAATTTAGTAAAAACGAAAACAATTTTACCGTTACCAAGTGAATTCAATAAAAAAGATTCAACTATGGAATTTTTAATTACTCCAATATCTAACAGTTCTTTCGACGGAATTTTAGGAAATAATATCCTGATTCCACTACAAGCTGAGTTATCATATTTTACTCATACTTTGAACATTAATAATATTGAAATCCCATTGCTTTCAAAACCCAAAGATTATCCTTTAGATAGTTATATTCAAGATTTGTCAAGTAAACAAATAAACTTATGTAGTATTGATTCACAAAATTTATTTAACAAGTTAATAGAACCTTACATGAATATTGACGAAAAGAAAGCTCTCAATCAAATAATAAAGAATAATAACCAATTATTTTATCAAGAAGGAGATATTTTAACTAACGTAAATGAAGTAACACACAAAATAGAAACAAAAGATGATAAGCCAATATATTCACGCCTATATAGATATCCAGAAATACATAAAGAAGAAGTTGATAGACAAATAATTGAAATGTTAGAACAAGGCATAATAAAAGAAAGTAGCAGTCCATATAATGCTCCTATCTGTGTCGTACCCAAAAAGATGGACAACTCGGGACTTAAGAAATGGCGTATTGTCATAGATTATAGAAAGCTTAACGAAGTAACTGTGGAAGACAAGTTTCCTATACCTAATATTGATGATATTTTAAGTAAATTGGGAAGAGCCCAATTTTTTACTACGTTAGATCTAGCTAAAGGTTTTCATCAGATATTGGTGAATCCTAAAGACAGACATAAAACCGCTTTTTCAACAGCTAATGGCCATTACGAATTTAATCGGATGCCATTTGGATTAAAAAATGCCCCCGCTACTTTTCAGCGAATGATTAATCACGTCTTAGAAGGACTTGTAGGAAAAATATGTGTAGTTTATTTAGATGATATTCTTATATTTAGTACATCACTAGAAGAACATATTTGTTCAATTAATAAAATATTTCAGAAACTTAAACAACATAATTTAAAAATACAAATAGATAAGTGCAAGTTTTTTAGCAAAAATACAGAATATTTAGGGCATATAATTACTACTAATGGAATAAAGCCCAACCCAGAGAAAATAAAAGCAATTGATAAAATACCGATTCCTTGTACAACAAAACAAATAAAATCTTTTCTAGGACTAACAGGTTACTACAGAAAATTTATTCAAGATTATTCAAAAGTAGCAATACCAATGACCAAATATCTTAAGAAAGGAGTAAAGATTAATATTAAGGACCCAGAATATATTACAGCTTTTGAAGAACTTAAATTACTTATATCTAGTGATCCAGTTTTAAAATATCCTGATTATACAAAAGAACTCGTATTAACAACAGATGCATCCAATTATGCAATCGGATCTGTTCTTTCACAATCAAATCACCCAATATGCTATGCATCTCGCACTCTTAACGAACATGAACGCAAATATAGCACTATTGAAAAAGAATTATTAAGTATTGTATGGTCAACAAAATATTTCAGACCCTATCTTTACGGTCGCAAATTTAAAATACGAACTGATCATAGACCTTTAATATGGTTAAGTAACCTTAAAGAACCAAACTCAAAGCTTCAGAGATGGAAAATTAGTTTAAATGAATATGACTTTGACATTGAATATTTCAAAGGAAAAGAAAATCGTGTAGCAGATTATCTCAGTAGACTTGAAGTAAATGCACTAAACAGAAAAGATGACTCCTCATTGGCCACAAATCATAGTGGAACAGAAGAAAGAAATGATCACATAGGTATTTCAGAATTACCAGCAAATATGTTTAAGCATCAAATAGAAGTTATAGTATCAGAAGATGAAAATAAAAATATAAAATTTATATATCAAGGTGTAAGAAGACTTACTATTAAATCAAAAGATGTTAGCGATTATTTTACTGAAGCATTAAGAGAATTTTTACCCGATCACGGCAAAGTGGCATTATACTGTCCAAGTGATAATTTATTTTGCAAAATTCAGAAAAAATATGTTGAGCTTTACAGCAATCAAAGTAAACTAAAATTACTAAGATGCATTACGCTTTTAAAAGATTTAAATAATACAAACGATGCATTGAATCTCATTCAGAAAATTCATGAACAATTTAATCACAGGGGAATACATGAAACATATCTTGAAATAAAAAACGAATTCTATTTTCCAAAGTTAAGAGAATTAATTAGAAGATATATAAACAATTGTACTGTATGTCAAACAGCGAAGCATGATAGAAACCCAAAAAAAATAAAATTTGAAATTAGCAAAACTGCACTTAAGCCAAATGAACTCGTACACATTTATATTCCAAGCAAAGATATTATTTTTTGACTATTTTAGATAAATATACAAAACATTTAACAGCTTTTCCAGTAGCTAGCAGAAATACTCATAAAATTATTGAACAACTTAAGCTAAGAAACTCAATACTAGGCAAACCAGAAGAAATAGTATGCAATAATGAATTTAGTAGCTTAGCATTTAAAGAATATTGCAACGAGGAAGGAATAAAAATAAAATTTAGTACCCCAAATCATAAGACAGGCAATGCAGACGTAGAAAGAGTACATGGTACACTCAACGAACATATACGCATATATAATGCACAAGAAAATAAAAAGAACATATTAAACTTGAAAGAAAAGGTTATAAAAGCAGTAAGTGTATATAATTGTACAATTCATTCAACAACATTAAGAAAACCAATAGATTTTATCCAAAACAAAATAAAGGAAAAAGAGTTACAAGAAATAGGAAGCAGAATTCAAAAAGTTAAAGAAGATAAAATTAATAAGCTTAATCAAAATAAAACTGATTTTGTTGAACCAGATTTAAATAAAGAGTTATATATAAAAGCCGATGTAGTTAGAACAGCTAAGAAGATAGCAGCAAAATACAAGAAAACCAAGGTAGAAAAGAAAAATAATAAATTTTACGCAAATCAGAAAAAAATACATAAGAGTTATTTCAAAAGAAAATATAAATACCAAAACACAGATAATAATTTAATCTCTTTACAGGCAATATGAAAATCATAAGTATATATTTATTCTTCATTGTAACCATGGTGAAGTCAGAGTTCTTACTACAAGAAATTCACAACCAAGCAGGGTCCATTGAATTAATCGAAAAAGTCCATTGAATTAATCGAAAAAAAACGATAAAATACTTCATATAATTAATTTAGAAACATACAGTGAAATTATAAAACAAATTGAATTTTCTATACAAAACGGATATAATAATTTTAAAGATTTGAGATTAAATAGATTAATGACAGATGCGTTAGAAGATTCTAAATCAAAATTAAAAAGTATACTTCCACATTCAAGACAAAAAAGGGGACTTTTTAACATAGGAGGTAGTGGACTCCATTTTCTTTTTGGTGTAATGGACAATGATGACAGAGTAGAAATTGAAAATCATTTAAAAATCATAGAAGAAAATAATAAAAATGCTATTGCCGAGTTGAATAACCAGATAGGGATTAATACACAGTTTCAAACAGAATTAGAAACAATGGCAGACCGTATAAACAAACATCAGTATATATTGAGGAATTTCATTAACTCCACAGATATTAAACAAGAAAATTTAGATAAGAGTATACTTTCACTACAGATCAATACAGATATAATGTTATTAAATAATGAAATAGAAAAGTTACAAGACAACATAGTTTTTTCACGATTAGGCATTTTAGGCAGAAATATCTTGACAAACGAAGAAAACAGAAGATTTAATATCTCAATCAACAAATTAGAACATATAGAAAGCAGCCTACTTACTAGAAGCAACCAATTAGTTTTTGTTTTAAAAATACCTACATTTACGTATAAATATGAAAGTATAATCATGAGTCGTTCAGCAACCGTGGAAGAGTGCACATCGTTGGCGACTTTCACTGGTTCATTTCAACTAGAGACGCGAGTGTATTAAGTAGATAGTTTAACCTACCATTTTCAAGTGGCAAGTTAGCCTAGGTGGTAGAGTGGCAGACGACAGGATTGAAGGTCGTGGGTTCGAGCCCCATCCCGGGCAAGGTTATTTTTTAAATAACTTTTGGCAGCAAGTTTCAAGGAGAAGGGAAAAACAAAATCAGATGGTCAAGCCAACGGGGACATCGAAAGATGATCCCCCAACAACAACCAAACAAGCTGTGAAATCAGGTGATGGAACAGCAGATCATAACGTACCGGGACCATCCAGAGTCCAACTAACAACAGCTACAGCAGTGGTACCACCCAAAGCTGTAAAGACAATAACAACGTCAATGTCAGCGTCATCGACACGTGCCGAAGCCAGCAGCAGAACAGCAGCAAAAACATGCCTTGCAAAAGGCAAATTAGAACTCCAAGAAGAGCTCAAGAGAAGAAAACGAATAAAATACAAACCGAATCTGGTTAAGGTGCGTACACGGCAATCCGGTGGGCGCGGACGTTCTGCTAAGGCCTCAGCACAAGAAAAAATCCAGAAGCAGCTGGACAGCTCCTCCAACGATGACGAAGACAGCAACAACGACAATAACAAGGAAGACGACGACGAGGCTGAGGCTGATGTCGTAATCGTCAATGAAGTCTCTAATAATCCAGAGCCTGTCAACGATATCGCCAACGTAACAAGCGAAATAAACGCAGCTGACGTAGATGCCGAAGGAAACATATCCTACATGTCAGAAGAAGGAGAAGGGCACTATGTCAGTGGCGATATAGTGGATCTGACTGATGAAGAAGAGAACGAGCGGATCGAAACACTCACCGAGCAGATTTCTTCGCTCATCGAGTTAGTGGAAGCACTGAAGAAGAAGCAGGAGGTAAGAAGGGAGAAGGAGCGTCAGGTGGCTCTTGAGCAGCGCACCCGTCAACAAGCGCTCCAAGAGCAAATAGAAGCTAGGCAACAGCAGCAGCCTTCTAAACAACAACAACCACTCCCAGTCTAGCAGCAGCAACATTTGACTCAGAAGACACAGCAGCCGCCTCAGCAGCCACAGCATCAGCCTCAGCAGCCTCAACAACCGCAAGCAAAAAAACAACAACAACAACCACAACAACAACCACAACAACAACGACAACAGCAACAACAATAGACACAGAAGCAGCAACAGCAACAACAACAACAGAAGCAGACGCAACAGCAGCAGCAGCAGCAGCAGTCACAACAACCGCAACAACAGCAGCAGCCACAAGCAAAGCGAGGTAAGGTGCCACCCATTAACACATTTAAGATGGAAATAAAAGAAACTATTCAAATATGTAGGTCGGTCGTAGGCAATAATTTTACAATCAAGCGGCTTAACGCAGACAGGCATTCTATTCAGTGCTCATCTTTAGAGCACTACAGAAAAGTCAAAGACCTTCTGTCTCAAACTAAAACTGAATTTTATAGTTTCACCCCAAAGGAAGACAAGCTTCAAACAGTCCTCCTGAAGGGTATCGAATCCTCTACGGATCCGCAGGCGCTCTTAGCTGAGCTCCGTCAAGTGGCGAGCGACGGTCTCGATTTTATCGGGGTCAGACCGTTTACCACAGTCAAAGCCAGACGGGAGAAACGGAAGTTACCATTCTTCCTAGTTCAGCTCTCGCCCCAAAGCAAATTGAGTGGTATAAGGAATATAACAGTCCTGGATTACCAAGTTGTACGATGGGAAAAATTAAACAAGCAGAAAGACATGCTTCAATGCATGAACTGCCAAGGGTTTGGACACGTTGCAGTTAACTGTGGTATGGACCCAGTCTGCGTTAAATGTGGAGATACCCACAAAACAGGGGAGTGTAAACTCGGGCAAGATAGGGTCACAGATATGACCCAGTTAAAATGTGCGCTCTGCCGAGGCTCCGGGCACCCCGCAAACTATCGGGGATGTCCGAAGTTTCAGGAGATCAAGCAAAACAAAGCCCAAAAGAAAACAGTTGAGGTGAGACGCCCAGAAGTACGCCAGACAACAACTTCCGTCAATCCCGCAATTTCTTACGCCCAAATGGCGTCTGGAAAGGGAAAAACGGTACAGCCTCAACCACAGGTAGCCAAACAGGTCCAAGTGCCTACGGCTCCTGTGCCAGAGGCAGATCTGATGCAGGTGTTGCTGACCATTCATGGTCAGTTAACCGATGTGCAAAAACAGATAAGGGAGCAGGCGGCTAGGGTGGATTACCTCTACTCTATTCTGCCGGCAACGCGAAATGGTTAAAGGCGCGCTGTCTGAGCGACCCTTTAAGATCCTAGCTGTGAATGTAAATTCGCTGATTAGGACCGAACGTAGAGCAAACCTCTTTCATTTGCTGCAAGACCAAAGTCCTGATGTGTTTATGGCTAGCGAAACTAAGCTAAACCAGAAACACAAACTGACTAATAAAAATTACAATGTCGTAAGAAGGGATCGGCCCAACTCCTCTCAAGGGGGTGTGGTCGCAATCTTCATACGAAAGGGCATTAAACATAAAGTTATATATAATAGTGAAGTGCGAAGATTCGGGTTGCTAGAAGCCTGCATCGTTTGCATTCCTCTCCAACAGGGGAAAAGAATGTACGCAATCGCGGTGTACGCACCTGACGCACCTCAGCAAGCTAATTTTATCGCAGAGCTCGAAAAACTTTTCGAATGCTTAAGACTGAACTTGGATGAGAATTATTATCTCATGGCAGGGGATTTAAACGCCAAACATGTAGATTGGGGAAACCAAATACAAAATCCTAGAGGGAACCATCTTTTTAATTGGATGGGTCGATACAGTGTTGAGTGTAGGATCGACCTTCTGGCTACAGATAGACCGTCATTCACTCTTACAATTTCAGTAAGACGCGCTGGCCACGCTTCTCCAACGCCTTGGCAAGAGAAATACGTTCCGATGACATTTCTCCACCAAATGACAGAAACCTGGCGAACGTCGAGATCGACGGGTTCCTGACTCAAATGGATACGACTATAAAACGAACAATGGACAGAACAATCCCAAAATATAAGGAACAAGACCCTACCGGTTTATACAAGAACGCGACAATCGACGCACTACACCGACAAAAAAGTGGACTGCTGACTAGGTTGAAACTTCTTTACAGACGTTTCACGGACACACGTGATCTGGAGATTAGGACATTGAAGTCGTCGATCAAAAACATTAATGTTCTGATTAAACAAAATTATAGATTATCTATAAATTTATATTGGGATAACAGAATTCGGGCTGTCAATTCTAGCGACCCTAGTATGTTTCCCCAAATAAATAAGATATTTAGAAGAAATGATCAAAACGATCTTCCATGTCTTAAACTCCAGAGGACAACAGATAACGAAAACGTACTAACGATTGCGGGAATTGATCCGGAAGATGCCGTTTTCGATGAGAATTTTTATATGATAGAAGATCCTCAAGAAAAGGTAGAAGTTGTAGGGGCTGCTTTCCAGCAAGTGTATAAGGTGAATGCTAGCATTCGTCCGAATCATGACCTGGAGAACAGAGCCTTACTGCACAACTTCTACCTTGGAAATAACATAACGCAATGGCGATCTGAGAATACTGGTTTCACCGGGTTCAATGACGAAAACTTGGCAAACGCCACCATCACCGAGCGAAATGGACCCAGTTCATTGTTAGTTTCGAAGAGAGAACTTCAGTTAATTTTTCAAACATTAAAGAAAAAGAAATCTGCGGGGGTCGATGGTATACCCAACATTGTCTTACGACATCTCCCTGAGGAAGCAATAGACTTTTATACCACACTGTTCAACAACGCATTGAATAATGCATATTATCCAGTGAGTTGAGTTACCCCAATGAAGAATATAGTGAGAGCGTTTGTCTTAACGGTTTCATCCCGCCCGAGACATTCCTCTATTTAGACAGTTGGGGGCTGATACAGGATAGATTGGCGGTTCCGTTAATCTACCACGTCGGCCGTAGAACTGTGGATCGGCGAATCCTGTATGGTCGAGACGTCGGCTCTGGGAACGGAGCAGAGCGTCTGCGGTTCAGTAGAGCTGTGCCCCTTCGGGACAAAAAGGACTTCGATAAGCAAGTTAAAACATACTGGTGGTTGGGTGACCACCTTGATATTGATGGTTAGTCAAAGTTGTTGCCTTGGCCGACCTACGTATTTCTAAGGTAGATTAAGTAGGACAGTGACGGTGGCACCAAAAAAAAGATAAAAATCCGTAAAGTTGTTTGTTTGTGGATATGTGCGTGGGCGCATACATATGTATATGTCTAAATATATGCATATGTGTGCGCGTTGTGTGCATGTGCATAGGCTGATGGCAAAAAAAAAAAAAAAAAAAAAAAAAAAAACTGCTGGTGGCTGTTCTAGTTTTAAGTTATTTTAAGTATTTTTAAGTAGTTTTAAGTATTTACGTATATTTACGTATATTTTAGTTTTATTTAGGTTAATTTAGTTTTATTTAGGTAAAGGGTAGTTTTAAGTTTTTATATAAAATAAAATGTCTTGAAAAACGAGTTTTTAAAAATTTTCTCGTTTAGTTTTAAGTAATTTTGAATTTTAATTTAAGTTAGTTTTTACGCCGAAAGGCATTTTTAATATATAGTTATAGTTTAATTTAGAGCGCCCGTATGGGGCCAGTAAGTTAGTTAAGTTATCCTGTAAGCTAGTTTTTAAGGTTTTTGTCTAGCATTTAAGTAGTTATAAGATGAATTAAAAATAAAAAATTGAATTTGCAAAAAAAAAAAAAAAATTAAAGTATAATGATTTTACCTATACCTAATAATAAAGGATTTGAAATCGAAATATCTAAATATAACTATATAATTTACAACGAAACAATATATGAAAAAATTAAATAAAATATGTAAAAAACTTAAAAAAGAGTCCAATATGTATCCAAAATTTGTACAAGACAAAATATGAGAATTGTAAAATAAGATTAAATAAAGAACAAGAATTAATTGAATTAGAAGATGGACTGATTTTAACTAAAAACCTTTTCAAAACAAGTCTAAATAACTATTGTAATAACATTGAATATACAATTTTTAAAAACAACCTTATATATTTTAAAGAATGTAACATAGAGATAAATACAACTATATACAATAATGAAAAAGATACATTTAAGCAAAATATTGTTATTCCATTGTACAACACATTGAATATATCACAACATATAAATCTTACATTAGATGATATACATATAAGTCACATGCAAAATTTAAAAGCTTTACAAGAATTGAAATACAATAATAATGTAAAACATATTATATCATATAGCAGTATAACACTCATAATAATTACAATTGCAATTTTGCTATTATATTTTAAATACAAAGAAACTAAAAAAGTCAAAATTGAAAACATAATTTTAGATTCTCAGGAGAGCATCAAACTTAAGGGGGGAGGAGTTACGTTCTCAGAACACCCTCATATTCAATTATAATTATATTTAAAACACCCTTTCAATAAAGAAGATACAAAGTATCTTCTATGATCATTTTGTCATATAAGCAGTTTGCAATGAAATTAAATCAGATGCACAAGTGTGCATCCAAACAAAGAAAGATAACAATAAATCGTTTGGATTTCATCATACAAAGATAAATGATGTAATAATTATTCTAGATATGCAGAATTGCTGCATAAGCATAATATAAGTATAAATAGGTTGACTTGACCATTGTAAGATTTTAGTATTAACTGACTTCGTATAGCTGGAGATTTCCCCCCACCAGAGGTAAGGGATCGGATGCTTAATAAACTATTAAAATAAAATAAACTTGCGTTTTATTTAAGTGGTTGCATTCTCTTATGAGAATGCTAAATATATTTTTTTTTGTAACATTTAAATCGAACATAAAACTGCGCGGGTCCATTCATTTCCGTGTGCTTCATATTATTTTGCAGCAGTCGGGTCGCATAAAAAATGAATCAAATCGCAGTAATTTATTCGTTGAATTTTGTCAGTCGCAAGTGCGCGAAATTTGTATTTGATTCTTCAGAATCAATTTTTAAAAAAAATTTTCTTCTTGAAATAATAAAAAAAACTCAAACACAATTTAAATTGAATATTTTATTTATTAACAATATTCAAAAACTGAACTGTACATTATAAGATACAAAATGAGACTAGTCCTTCTGTTGTTGAAAATCGAATTACAAGATTATTTCTTGTGAAATTCAAAGATAAGAATGCAAGATGATCATTGTTTATATTATTATATGGGATCATTTTACGACTTTCTGTTGGTGTCGTTTTTAAAATTTATTTATTTTAAAAACAAAAGTTAATGAATACAAACAGTTTTAAACGAAATTTTATTATAATGGGTTTACATTTTACGACTTGCCGTTGGTGTCGTTTATAAGTAAATATGCTTGGAGTGTATTTGTGATTATTAATGGGGAGTTATTCTATAACTCGCGCGCTCCCATTGAATGCAATGTGTTCCATTTTTTTGCGGCTGTTCAGTCGTGCGATTGCAATCGCAAGTGCGCGCCTAGTCTAAGGCAAACTGATTGACAGAAACTAAATGACATTTGAAAATTTCTTTCGCTTTCGCTTTATAAAAGGACAAATCCACCATTAAAAGCGACCCACTGTGCTTTTCGGAATCGGCTAGCGAGATGATTCGCTGTTTTGATTGTTGATAATGTAAGAGTTACCTTTTCTAAGCTAACCAACATCAACTACTTCTTTTTCTTTAGATTGTGTGCATGAGCTTGCAGAATAAATGCTTTTTCAATACCAAAACAAGGGTGAGTGAGTTCGTGGTTTTACACTGGTTAGTATATTATTTTTTTTTTGTGATAGAACAGTTGATTTTAAAAACAATCGTTCATAGGGGTGTGCTCAAATAGAATGAAATGCAAACAGTAATAAGAAATGTGTGAAATTATAAGTGATAGGTAAAATGTTTAATGTTTTTGTGAAAAATAATGTTGAAATCAGCTTACATAACTTTTTTGACGACAAAAAGTTAATGTGCACTATACCAGCAAGATCACGGTTGCAATAATTTTCTACTGGACGAAAACATTTGTATTTGTTTTTCTTTATTTTTTGTTTTCAGTTTTTACTAATACATTCAAATCATAGAATTATATGGAATATGTATATGTATTTTGGAATATGTATTTTGATCTCAAAAGGACCTGCGTGATCTACGCCTGGCCTGTGTTTAGAAACTCCTTTCTAACTGGCACTCTTTCCATTGAAAAGTCAGCCATTAAATTGTCTTTCGCATCGATAGTTGTAACGAACACAAAGAACGCACGAAAACAAAGCATACATTTAAAAAATCGCAGTTAGCTATCCAGGACTAAATAGATAAATGTGTATTTTTCGATTTTACGTTGAACGAATGAAAACACAACTAACCAAAGCCAAATAAATAAAAATAGGAACGAAACAAAAAACCTCCACAAAACAACAACAACATTTGCTACACACACTAACGCGAACCTCACCGATGTAAAAAGTTATCCAGAGAAAAATGAGTGGATACAAATTTGAGATTTTGCAACAAGTTCATATTTTTATCGATGGCTAGTGACTATGTGCATGGATAAATCAGTGGTTACTAATTTCAAAAAAGTTTCGTGCAAGTGAGCCTAAGTATTCTCTTATCGTCTGGTATCGGCTTCAACGATGCAATCTTATACCTTGGACACACTGCTGGTATAGGTACCATGGTTTAGATACTATGGTATAGATACCATGGTATTGACAATACCATGGAGGGTGAGACATTCCTTGAGTTGTATGCGTTGACAGCTCTGTACTAAATAGTGATTGATTTTATTATTATGATGAAAAGATGTTAGTTTTGAATGTTTTCTTATTATTTTGGCACATAATAACCACTAAAAATACATTAATTTAATCATTTTTGATGTACCTATTTTTTTTTTTTTTGCACGTCCATTTTGTAACAAAATAACAATTTTAACTGATTAATCAGCAACAAAACTTAATTCAAGGCATATTAAAGAAAAAAGAGTAGGTAAAAATGGAGCTGCGTAAAAAAAGTTGCGTATACTGTAGGTCATGTAGTTCATTAAGTAGTCGTTGTATTTATAATTCATTCAAATGATTTTTATTTAATATATAATTAAACACCTAAAATTATATTGGATTAATGATCTCTTTATTGTTGACTTTGATTAGGTTAAGTATATCAATTAAATGACTGCCGCACACAAAAGCTTGTTTTCAAGTTACTCAAGAAGTTAGTTAAACCAAATGTATAATATAAAGATTAGGTATGTAACAACAAATTCGGTTCTCTTTATTTGTCTGTTTTCTTGGCTTAGACAGTGGCGTAGGGGGTTTCATTACATTATACAAGTTACTGAAAGGGTCACTACATTACCCCCTTCCAGCCGAAGGCGACAAACAAATTTTTCGTACATATTTTTTTTTTAAATTATCTATTTTCTTTATTAAAAAAAAAATTTATTTTTTGAACAAGGCGAAAATGTTACGCGTTTAGAGATTTTTCTTCTTTGATGCGATGAATCTATAATATGCGCAGGTTTTAGACGGTCCATAGTCACAGGAACATTTTTTCCTTTAAGTTTTAGGATATAAAATTTTCTAAGTCGCTTTAAAACTATAAATGGTCCCTCATAAGGAGGTTTCAAACCGGTTTTAATGGGAGGTGCACGAACGAAAACCTGTTCGCAATCTGAAAGATGTTTCGGAATATAAACGTGGGATTCCTCGTGGCGGGTTTCTTTAGGACGCAGTGAATGCATGCTATCTTTAAGCTTTGATATTAATTCTGGAAGGTCTTCTTCACGAAAAGATTTCCCTGAACCTTGTGATGTGAAGAAGTCTGAAGGCAGTCGTAACGTTTGTCCATAAACCATCTCGGGTGAACAGTTTATATCTTTTTTCAAAGCTGACCTTATTTCCAAAAGAATCATAGTCAAGTCTTCATTCCAATTTATCGTGTTTTTCTGCATTTAAGGGCTGATTTGAGGACTCTGTGAAACCTTTCGACTAAACCGTTTGCTTGCGGGTGATAAGCGGTCGTTCGAATCCTGTGTGATCCCAAGAGCATTGACAATTCGAAAAACAATTTCGACTTGGTCAGTGGTAATTCTTGATGGAACACCAAATCGACTTACGTCATCGGGGACGAACACCTTGGCAATTGTTTCGGTTGACATATCTTTAAGAGGATATGCCTCTGGCCACCGTGTGAATCTATCAACAATGGTCAGAATATAACGATTCCCGTTAGATATATCAAGAGGGCCTACCAAATCCATATGAATATGTTAAAAAGCGATTGCATGGGATTTTAAAGTTCCCTAAATGTGTTTTTGTGTGTCTATGAGTTTTTGAGAGCTGACATTGAATGCAAGATTGCACAAATATCTTAATATCTGCATTCATTTTTGGCCAAAAGTATCTATCCGTTATTAATTTTCTCGATCCTCGGATTATAGGATGTGAAAGAGAATGCAAACTCGAGAAAACTGCATGCCTTAGACTTTTCGGTATGTAAGGTCTATTGCTTTTGGTGGATGTTTCACACCACATCGGACGACTGAACAATGGAAAGTTTATTTTTTCAAGTTTAAATGAAGATTTTGTTTTGAGGGTCGAAATAGTTTTAACCTCTTCATCAGATTCCTGAGAATTTTTTTACGTTTTCTGGAGAAAAAACTTGCAAGTTATCGAACGAATTGCTGCTAATTGTGCTTTCTTCGGGTCGTGTCAGAAAATCAGCGATCTTGTCGTCCTTACCAGTAGTTTAATTAAGGGTGTCCTGGATCAGTGGCTCGGTGGCTCACAGGTGAGAACAGGTGAGAACAGGTGAGAACAGGTGAGAATAGGTGAGAACAGGTGAGACAGGTGTACAGGTGTGTACAGTTGTGCACAGGTGAGGTCAGGTGTGTACAGGTGAGATCAGGTAAGATCAGGTGTACAGGTGTGCACAGGTGAGTGTAGGTGAACAGGTGAGAAACAGGTTAGAGCTAGGTGCAGGTGGGCGGAAGTTCGAGAGTTTTTCGAAGGGCGGTGGCTCATGAGTTCTTTAAGGGTGGACGTTCAAGTGTTTTCAAAGGGTGGTGGCTCATGAGTTTTCAAAGGGCGGTGGCTCATAGGTGTTCAGTGGGCGGTGGCTCATGGGTGATAGGGCTTCAAGTAGGCCGATGATGATGCACATGCACACATGTATGTTAGCATTGTTTTTTTCTTATCTTGCGCTTGTGGTTTGCTTAAGATTTTATTTATCTTTATTTGTCACTCTTAAGGACTTCGACTGTTTTATTATTAGAAAGATTATTTGGCTATCTCAACCCAAGGGATGTTGAGGTTATTGGAAAACTAAGAAACAATGTATGCAAAAGTAGTTAGCACTCACTCCAGATGTGCAGCATGGGCGGGTCTGCATGCATTTCAAAAGTCGAGGGTTTTTTTTTGGTTTAGTCTTAATCTGCTTTTAAGATAAAATTATCCTTCATGAGTATACTGCGGAAATATGCACACATGTATGCTAGCATTCGACGATAAAATTTATTTCTTTTTTGGGATGATTGTTTATCGCGTATAAGTCAAAAAGTATGATAGTCATGTAATCACAACTTTCCTTCATGACTGTACAAGAATAAATATAAATGAGGTTTGATAATAAAGGGTAAGACATTAGTGTAGGTAAATAAGCCGCAAATAATATTTAGAAGTTGAGAAACTCCTCTTAACAATAGAGAGTCAATTTACATTCAGAAACTGAAAAACGGAAATCAACCCTTGATTAGAAATAGAAGTCTACAAACATATCTAAAAAAAAAAACGGAAGTCAACCCTTTGTTCGAAAAAAATGCCTTTTTTAAGCGTTTGATTTTTTTTTTTTTTTTTTATATATTTTATTCTTAAACAAAAGACAGTATACATATATTTATAATTAATATCACAATTATTACATTTTTGTATCACAAAAAAAATTTTTTTTTTTTTATAAATAAGGTATATCTTTATTTTATAGTTAGGGATCTACTCATGTATAGCGCAATATAATAAATTTAGGGAATATTAAGAAAGTATTTTGCAATGACCCCAAGCAAGTGTGTTTATATATTATTTTCACATATGTACCTTTTATCATCTTCGCAACTAAGACTTTTTTTATTTATTGTTTGTGTATATTTTTTATGTTGCTTGGAGCGGAAATTTATCATTGTGCAATAATAATCTTTTTTTTTTGTAATAAGCAGTCTCTATAATTACTTAAACTTAATTTTTTTACAGCTGAACCTATTACACCTTTTGCTTTTTTAATAACTTCAGAATTTTGAATATTTATGCTATACATTTTCGCTCTTAGACCAATAAATTTTGTCATTATTTTCCCACAATTTTCATCTTTCATGTACCCTAATTTTTTCATATTGAGCTGGGCAATACCAAAGGGATTATTAGGAGGGTAATCAGATGTGTCAAATTTATCCTTAATATCATCTTTTATATCATTGTAAAGTCGTCTGTGTTAATTTGGTAAACGAATGAATCGGTGTCCATATACGCCAACCGAATTTTTTTTTCCGAAAATTTTGGTTTTATATACGCGTAATGGAAATCATACATCTTATACTTTGAGATTTCTAAAACGGAAAACCCTAAGTATATTGGCTTGCTATACTTTTCATTTAAATAGCAGCCATGTTATCACCAAACTCTTGAATGCTGTGAAAATTTAGTTTCGCTATAAGGGTACAAGACCCTAACCTTCGTCCATTACTCGAATTGTCTGATGATGAAACAATTCGTACATCTTTTCTTTTGTCAACATTCTCCATTGTTTTCCCAAATACAACGTTATTACATAATTTTCGTAGATCTTTTTCAAACTTGTTTGTCGCTTCTGTTCTAAGTCTGTAATTAAGATCAATGTATTCTTTTAACCATGAAGATTGGTTGAATTTTATTACGCGGTGTATTTTTTTCAAAACCAACCCATTCTCAATACATTATATTAATGTTTTATAGTGTATTGTGTAATTTTTTTTATTCCGTAAGTCAGCGATCAATTTCTTTGGTTTGTTTTTAATTGATATATTTGATGAACAGAATGGAAGATCGTTATGTTCATCATGAATATGTTGCGGATATTCTAAATCAACTTCTTAAACGTAGCCAATTTTTTTATCAGAAAGCAACCATTCTTTTATTAAAGATAAATTAGTTGGGGGATCAATCCATTCAAAGCCTGAATGTGGAAGGTAATCGGACATGGCCCAACCGTAAAGGTTATTTGCATCTAAGTACATTAAATATTCGCTAGGTTTGCTTGCATCATATTCTGGCATATACTTATTATTTGCCTTACAGTGCCTTAAACTACATTGAGTCAATCCTCCTCTTATACCCCTACTGAAGAAATTATACATATTTATGTCTGTAAGAAGCTCCAGTTTGACATTTGTATGTTTAAGCATAACACTCCATGAAAACCCAGGTAACGTGAAGTAATGACAGGGGTCTAGACCATATGATTTCTTTGAAACTTTGCGGAATTTTTCAAATATATCAGCTAGAATTAAAATATCTGTAACCAAGTAATGTTCAAGATATTGTGCTAAAGAAGAACACTTGATATTATTCCAAACATTTTTAGCATGATCATAATCGTCTTGGCTACACTCAGTCTCGAGCAATGCTGAAAGCGAAACGCTGAAACAGGTGGTAATTCCGTTTCGGAAAGTTTCTCTATAGAATCAATATAGTCGTAACAAAAGAAACCCTTTGGAGTCATTAGTTCGAAAGATCTTTTATTGCCCCTACAAAACTTGTCCAAATTTTTGAAAGCAACCTCTGCAAGGGTTTTTGAAATATTATCAATGCTAGAGGGAAGAAATCTATAGGAGTCTAAAAATCTTAACTCAAGATGATCCTTTTGATTATTATTTACATTATCTATTTCAATTATTTTAGAAATAGATATATACTTTTCTTTATTTAATGGGATTATTCGAATAGTCCCATCGATATTACCCAGCCCTTTTATGAATAAATGGGCATCATAACCAGTTAAATTGTGGAAAAATATAGGTAAAAATAGTGGTACCTTAAAATTTAAATTACATGAAGAGTGTGCTGCACCTCTAAATTTCCCAGTGATGTGGCAATGGTCACGTACTTTATCCAATCCAAGGGGCTTATTACAGATGTGGCAGCTTGTATCACTTGAATATTTTAGCCTATCTTCTTCTGTTTCACTCAGAGCAGTATTTTTTGTTAAATATTCGCTATGAATACGTTTAGACTCCTAAATTAATGAGTCTATAAATACTCGTGCACAGTCGACACCTGAAATAAAAATAAATAAAACAAAAATAATGAATAAATTAACAATAAATAACTAAAACAAAAGTATTAGGTAAATGTTAATTTTGTTTTATATGATTGACTTACCCGTGTATTTGTAGAGTTTGTCCAGTGATGAATCGAACGAGCATATCAAATAATATGAAACTGCTATGGGTACATGCTCTTTAATTGAAGTTGTTGAGGAATTTCTCGGGTCTGGATGGCAACTTTGAACATTCACCAGCATACACTCGAAGTCAGCATACACAGCGAAGGGGACTTCAATGGATCTTGCATGATGTTCAAACTTTAATATATTTGAATCCTCTTTAGGCAGCTCCGTTACAGTACCATTACATTCTGATCTGTGTTTTTCAAACGCACTGGTATTGTTAAACGTTAATAAGCAAGCATTACACATTCTTATCTAGTGATTGCCGTGATTTACTTGCCTGCTTATCAGTTTTGATATGGATTTAATCCATATAAAATGATTACTTGCTCCTTCTTGAATTAGCAGTAAGTTTATGTGGTTGGCCTTTACACTCCTTGTAAGGTAGTAAGGTCCTACAACTTTGTAGTCGCTTCCTTCATCACTTTTCGGCTCGATTCCAAACACGTTGACACTTATGGTAGGGTTCAGTTGTTCGAAGATGGCAAAGTCAAATTGGTAAAAATAATTAGACTACCATTTGGCAAAATTATTACTTCATTTGTAATGTAATCGATTGGATAGCTGCTGGTTCTATTAACATTAATATTAGCAGGATGGAGAAACAAGTGCCCATTCAAAGCAGTAAACATCATTATTCTGGACATTCACACATGCTTTTTTAGTTTCTATACATTTTGGAAGTCTAATGTAGCTAGACCCTCTCAATGGCTTATATTCATTGATATTTACTTCTAAATGTTTGATGGCAAGCAGACTCCAACCAGATTCTGAAATTTCAAATACTTCGCTTTTGGTATCAATGGTTTCCACCATGCTGGAAAATATGTCATCCACATCTCGACTTTTAATAGCTATTTCCATCGGAGACTTGAATGATTTTATGTTGATAAACACTTGCTCTTCTCCTCCAGCCAAGGTTGAATACTTGACATATTCAGCGAAAAGTTCAATGCTGAATTTACCACTGCCTTTGCTTCTGATCGATTCTCCAATTAAATTCAGCACATTCGTTTTTGCCTCATTCAAAAAATGTTTCATATTGAGGACATCTTCCTTTTTGTTTTCCAGTAGGTAAGTTTCAACTTTTCATCCAAAGCACTGTCGGATTTTTATAAAACGGGTCATTGATACCTTCTCCAGGTTTTTGCTTTTGTGGATGTTTGTTCTGATATGGTTTGGCCATTCAGAAACCATAACATCCATTTGACAGCCTACGCATCTGCGTTTCTTCGAACAATGCGGAATATCTTCTTCAGATTGCCGTTTGCTTGCAACATGCTGGTTACTTACACCGGGGGAGCTGGTCCACAGAATTGAGATGGCTGCTTCGAACATGACGAAGCAAAGCTTGGACACTGAACTACATGAGCAGTAGCGTTATGTGATTTCATATGTCTTTTTAAAGAACATACGTGCGAGAATTTTTTTTCACATACAGTACACATAAAATTTTCCATTATATATTTTTTTTTTCTTACCGCGTTTCAAAAAAACTTTGTAAAAATTAAACAAGTCTTTATTTTTAGCAATGAGACAGGAACAAACTGTTAATATTAACTACACTTGATGCTTCTATAGCAAGAACTATACAGAAATTACTGATATGTCCAATTTTATAGATACTTATTACACTTTGTAAAATGTTAGCAATTTTTTGTTATGTTTTTAGTTTTAATATTTTAATGACACTAGAACAAACAGTAAAAATCAACTACACTTGGTGGCTCTATAGCAAGAACTATTAAAAATTACTGAGATGTCCAACGTTTTATAGGAATTTATCGCGTAGTATCTACGAAAAAGGAAAAAAAAACCCTTTATGTGTATTAAAAGATATAAGGAACGACAAACCAGGAAATGATTGTGTGCTTATCTTAAACAGAAAAATCCTGTGTAGTAAACGCCTAGTTATCTGCAAACTCGAAAAAAGCATGTGCGTTTGTTAAAAGATATAAGCAACGTCAAAACGGGAAATGAACGTGTACTTATCTACAAATAGGAAAAAAAAACGTACGTATTTAAGGACGTTAGAAACATAAAAACATGATATAAACGATATCTGCAAACTCGAACAAACATGATCGTTTGTCAAAAGATATAAGCAACGGCAAAACGGGAAATGAACGTTACTTATCTACAAATAGGAACAAAAATCATATGTATTTGACTACGTTAGAAACGACAAACATGAAATAACGTCAGTTATCTGCAAACTCGAAAAAAAAACATGCGCGTTTGTTAAAAGATATAAGCAACGTCAAAATGGGAAATGAACGTTACTTATCTACAAATAGGAAAAAAAAAACGTACGTATTTAAGGACGTTGGAAACGACAAAACATGATATAAACGTTATCTGCAAACTCGAACAAATATGTTCGTTTGTTAAAAGATATAAGCAACGTCAAACGGGAAATGAACGTGTACTTATCTACAAATAGGAAAAAAAAACGTATGTATTAAAAAAAAGAGGCGTAAGAAACGACAAAACAGGACATGATCGCGTAGTTATCTACGAATACCAAAAACATTTTTGTGTATTTAAAGATATAAAAAGTATGGGGGCTGGTTTTGTAAAGCAATCTAATGCATGACTATTAAATTATGATATAGTGGGGGGTAAAATAGTTCTATAAAACGTTAACATTTGTTGAGAATAAGAGTAGTTGATTTTAAGAAAGTGACGAAGGTTGAACATATCTTCTTCAGCATGAATTTCTCAGAACCTGATTATTCAGTTTTTACTCTGGAAGACTTTGCCCGGGAAGCCAATACAATCCATGAGAGCGCTTTCAAACCTACACGAAAATTGTGCGAGCTGACGATTGGAACAAATTACAACATCTATCATATTCGAAAAATTAGCACAAAATGGGGAGATCGAGTTGTAGCTGATCTGGGGGAATATACTGTAAGCCCAAGAAAAATATACTCTTTTATTGTATTAATGTTTATTAATTTTTGTAATATTTTATTTACTTACAGGTATTTTTACCAAGTAGATATTCATCCCTATCATCAAACAGCTTGCTTGCTATGGCTAAAGGTGGTTACGCTTTTCAAATCACAAGACCATTAGGATCAACATACGAGCACAAATTTTTAAAACTTAAATAATCAATTTAAGTCATTCATGTATAAATATATTGTATTTGTATATTTAATAAGAAAAAAAAAACACAAATAAATTATGTATGCAATAAATTTATTTTTTTATTTTTATATTATAGTATCTTATTTTTATCAATCCATGAGTTTTCTTCTGATGGGAATCCTAACCATCTAACGTTTCCTCTTGTTTTTATTACTTTTTCCACAAGATATATATCTGGACAGTTGGATTTCATCAGTTCTTCTTTATAAAACCCGCCTTTTACTGGTTCTCCTTTATTATCTTCGAGAATATATGTAATAGGTTTTGTTGTTTTAACTGATCTTATATTAAAAACTTCCGTAGTCCAGTTGGGTGTATAACCTTTCTCGAATGCATGTTTATACTTGCTTATTTTTACACTATCACCAACACTAAATTTACGTTTAACTGTATTGTCTTTATGATCTTTGAAATGTTTGAGTAATAATTTTGAGTTTGTTTTATTAACACTAGCAGGTTGACATTTTATGGTTCTGTGGAAAGAGTGATTATAATCTCGAAGTATTTTTTTATAAATATTTATCCACTTATAGCTGCCATTAAAACTAAATTCTTTCCACATTTTGTCTTTGAAAGTTCTATTAAATCTTTCAACAATAGAAGCCTTTAATGAACTGAATGTTAAGTAATGATTTACTTTATATTTTTCCATTAATATTTTGAAATTTTTGTTAAAAAACTCTTTCCCATCATCAGTTTGCAAATTTTTCGGAATCCTAGAAGATTGAATGAATATGTTTTCCATAGCTTTGGTTACAGCAAGATCAGTTTTATTTTTAATAGGAATGACCCATGCGAATTTAGAAAAAGTATCGATGACGGTCATTAAGTAATTAAATCCTTTATTCTGACTACTATAAGGTATCATTTCAACCAAGTCCGCTTGCCATAAATCATCAAAGCCCTTGATGATAACACGGCGACGTTTAAAATTTCTACGTGCAGCCTTGTGTAATTCTTCAACAACAATTCGCTTGCTCATATAAGTTAAGAATGAATTACAGAAAATAAGAAAAAGTTTTTTATAATTGTGTTTTTTTTTTATTTATTTGAGTCTTTTATATAATAACATCAGCTTATTAATTCTTAATATAACCCTCTCAACCAAATAACAATATAACACGTATCAGGCCCCAATCTACATTCATCCGATGACCAACAACAGCTTGAGTAATGAATTCCATGCTTCGATTCTTTGTAAACTGAGTTTTGAAATTGTTTCAATAGGTTAATACATTTTAAAAATTCAACGTAATGCTCCTCTAATAATTCATGTATATATATTTTTAGAAAATCACAAATATTTTTAATTAAAAGATCGAAGTCCATTTTTTTTTTTGGATGATGTTGTTGATGAGGCTTTTGAATGAATACTAACAATATAATTTTTTTTGGAAGAAGAACTAGAGTATACTCATAAATATTTAATAACGTACATACATTCTTAAAATATACTCATATAGAAAGTCATAGGTATATAAAAACCAATTATCAATATTGAGTGAATAAATATTTTTTTTTTATTTTAAGTTAGGGGGTGAGAATATTTTTCTCTCTTCTATCAACTCAACAATTTTGTTTTTAAGTTGCTCATCAAGATATTTTTTTACAACGGCATCCATATAATTCTTAGGACCACTGATTTCAATGATATGATCTATTTGATCGTCAACATATTCCTTAGAAGCAGCTTGGTGTGGTTCTTCAGGTCTTCCAATATTATTTAAACGTTTATTTTCCATTTTGAAATCACCAGATGGCAGAAGTTTAAATCCTAGACCTGGAGGACCTGTAGGGCCTTTAGTTTTTAAAAGTCCCTTGGAGTTTCTTCCGAACTTGTCAACAGTCATGTTAAGTTTGAATGGATTTTAGGTTTGAATGACATTAATATATGATATTTGACTCCTTTAATTCCCCAACTATAGAGCTAATTTCATTTTGATGGTTGTTATTACCAGAATTTTTGGATGCTATGTTGTGCTTTATTTATTTTTTTTATTGAGACGCACGGATCTCAATCGGGGTCTTACCTTTTTAAGTGTTCCTTTTTTGTGTTTCAAGAGTAAAACATAAGTAAACGTATTTGTGTTTTTTTATTTATTTTGTTCTTATTTCACTAGGTATAATACAATTAATAATAATATAATATAATTTTCTTGGAATTTATTAGATATGGTAATGATTAAGCGGAAAAGAAATAGATACGAAAAATGATTGTATATGCTACGACAGTCCGACTCTTAGTGTCGAATCCCCGACTCGTCACCCGACTCGAAGATCCGAAAAAATGTAATATCAGCACAAGTGTGCCTGGTCACCGTTGCCATTGGGTTTTTGGGATCAATTTAATAGGTTGGAAAAGTTGGATATGAAAATGAAAATGAAAATGATGATCTGGGATTTATGGGTTTTGTTTGAATGTAGCAGGCAATGAAATTGGAGAAGTTTAACGGATTGGGAGAGTGAATGGGTATGAATGAGTTTTTAAGTGGAGCGATCGTTGACTGTGAGGTTGACGACTTTGGAGGTAGATGGAATTTGTAAGTAATTAAAGGAAATGATGATATGGGAATTTTAAGTGGGTCGGATATTGGTCAATCAAAAGAAAATGATGATATGGGAATTTGAAGTGGTTTGTAGTTGGGCAATTAAAGTAAATGATGAATATGGGAATATGGAATATTGGTGAATCAAAAGGAAATGATGAAGTTGCAATGGGTTGAAGTAAGTATGGGTTTAGTTGGATGGAATGATAAGGGGAAATGATAAGAGAAAGTTGTAAAGTACGTACTTTACAACACCTCCCCCCTTAAGAACGAAACTTGTACCTTGGAGTGGTGTGAGTTTCGGCTTTAGAAGATGGAATTGGAAGTGAACGAGAAAGGTTAGATGGAGCTAAACGAGGTGTAGGTGTTGGTAATGGTTCTGGAATTCGTTCAATGGTTTGGACTGGATTCGAGATTTTTATTTCTTCTAATGGTATGGAATTCGATATTTGAGTATTTACGGAAGTTTTTTTTATGTTTCGCATATTTCGCATGAATAGTATAATTATGACCATAAGTAAGGCGGAAAACATTGTAAGAAGGAACACGACTATCATATTATTACTTCCGTGATCGACTTTTGGATATATGATCTGGGAATTTTCTATATTTTCTATATCTTTACTGATGGAGCTAAGTTCATCAATTTGATTATGTATATTAAAAGATTTTGTCACGTAGCTGGGAATTTTCTCAAATTGTGGTAGTGTTATGTTAAACGAAAGGTTAGGATTTGATGAAATAAAATTGAGATTAGTTATTGTTTCGAAATTTGTTTTGGAGTTTAAAGATTGGTATCTTGTATTTGCTATACAGTTGGGTTGGATCTTAAGAATACCAGTTGCATTTAATTTGATTTGAGAGTTAAGGTTTTGGCATTTAATCATAAGGTTTTCTGGGTTTGGGGAAACGAAAATTCAAGAGTTGGAGTCTGCTAGCTGAAGGAAAATTGGGTGATGTATTTGCATTACTTGAGTATTGCAATTACTGATTTCATTTGGCAGAATAGAAAGTAAATTCAGTTCGCAGGCATTGCTTGAAGATGTGAATAGGATTGGCGCGTTTCTCTCGCAAAGATAATTATTTTTTGTAGTTGTTTGACATCTGTCTAAGTCATGTTTATCAAAGAGGAAATACGATTGTTTTTCTGAGTCTACGATAAGAAAAGGTTTTTCGGGGATTATAATTGCATAGGTTTTGTTTTTGATGAGATTTGGTATGCTAGTCATTTTATAAACGTTATAGTTTTTTGAAGAAGTAAGAGGAATTCTTAATACGAAATTAATTTGGTTGTCAATATAGTAAACATGAGTTTCTAAGAGATTAAAGAGTGTGTCTATATATTGCTCTTGCAAAGGAAGTGGTAAGCGATTTTCTTCTGGAAGAAGTAATTGTATCTTTTTAATTTCTTCGGTGAGTTTAGAAGGATCAATGAGGTATGGATGAAGTTTTCCATGGGCTGCGGAGTAAACAGCGTCAAGGAGGTGATCTTTGGTTGAATAATAATATTCTGATAAGGAGTTGAACATCGTAAAAAGTTCGTTTAGTTGAAGAAAGGATTTATTTATTACGTTGTTACTATTTGAGTTTTTTCTTACTTGATTAATAATTTTACTGGTTTCTTCAATTTTTTCTTCTATCTTAATAATTTGGTCGTTTGTAAGGTTTAATTGATGGATGATATTTTTCGATATTGAAATTTGTTTTTCATGTAATTGGGATTCGTAATATTGTTGTTGTTTAAGTTTGTTTATATGATCAGTAAAGGTTTTTGCGTCTTCGTCATCGAGGGTACCAAATAGTTGCTTGGATATAGAACCAATAGCATTTATTAATCCTCTCTTTTGCAGTCTAGGTTTTATAGTGGTTCCTAAGTATTTATTTATAATTTGGTCTTGTGATTTTATTCGATCAAGTACCATAGTAGAAAGGGTAGGAAGAGATTCGCATTGGGATAGGTTTTCGTGAGAAGAAAGAAGTTGTTTGCATGAAGATAGAATTTTGTCATAGGTCAGTAAAATAGAATTATATTGTAAGTTAAGTTCGGTAAGGTTAGTATAAATGACTAAGTTCCATTGATTAGAAAAAAGCTTACGATTACCAACGTATTCGTAGTACAGCCCTGTTTTGTTTTGCAAGTCGATGATTTCATATAGTTGCTCGTTGTTATGTATATTCGTTTGAGAGCTCAAGATTAGGTTGTAGATGAGAGTCACAATTAAAAGTTTCTCCATTTCTGGAAAGGAATATTGAGATTGAGGTAAATTAGTTAGGTTGAATAAATTTTTAGTCTGTTGTTATGAATTTTTGTTATTTTGTTCTTTATTTTAATATTTGAGTTTACTCCTGACGTAGATATGATTTCGTATGGTCCTGACCAAAGGGGAAGTAATTTTTGATTTGTATTTTTGGGATTGCTTTCATTTTTGAGTAAAACTAGGTTTCCTATTTGAAAATCAACAGGGTTTTGTTTCTTATCGTATTGTAGTTTTGAGGATTCCTTACTCTTGAGCAGTTTTTCTCTTGATATCTTATGGCAGTGTTGAAGTCTTGATTTAAGTTCATTGGCATAGAGGTCGTAATTGTAAAAAAATTCAGGATTTCTTGTTACGCTAGAAGAAAGTTCAACCTGTCTACCATACATGAGTTCGAACGGAGTAAATGACGTTGAAGTATTCGGGGTCGTGTTATGGACGAAAACGGCATATTTTATCCAGCTATCCCAATCATCTTGAGATTTGTTGATAAAACAACGAAGATACTCAACGAAGTTTCTGTGACTTCTTTCGCAAGAACCATTTGATTGTGGTCGGTATGCAGTAGTTTGGAGTTTATTAATTTTAAGAAGCTTACATACATTTTTGAATATTTCACTAAGGAAGTTTTGGCCTTGATCTGACAACACGTATTTGGGTGTGCCATATCGAAATATTATTTCCTTGACGAATGCCTCGGCGATTGTGTTCGCCTCTTGGTTGGGTATTGGTATAGCATCGGTGTATTTCGTGAGGTCGTCAATGAATGTTAGGAGGTATGTGTTTTTACTGTTGGTCATAGGATATGGACCAACGATATCGATGGAAATTTTTTCGAATGGTTCCTTAGCGGTTGAAGTTATGACCATTGGTTCCATCGTGTACTTTGTTACCTTGTTTTTCTGACAGAGTTCGCAGTTTTTTATGTAGTTTTTTATATCTCGGAACATATTCTTCCATTTGTGATATAATTGAATCCGTTTGAAGGTTCTGTTGACACCACAGTGTCCACCTATAGGATTTGAGTGGAATTCCTTGAGAATGGTTTTTATATCGTTCTCTGATAGGTCTTGTTTTGCCGAAGGAAAAGTCGAAAAGTTAGTAGTTTTGGCTAAAGACGTTGAGCAAGAATTAGAGTTTGTTTTTGAAGATGTTGAAGGATTCGAAGATGAAGAATTAGAATTTATCGATGAAGGAAAGGCTTCTGGATCAATATTTGAAGATGTGGGACAAGAATTAGTAGCGTTTGAACAAGAATTGGTATTTAATGATTTGGAACTGGAATTGGAATAAGACGATGTTGGAGACGAATTTGTATTTATAGAATTTGTACAAGAATTAGAAATTGGTTTTGAACAAGAATTAGAAGTTGAAGATTTAGAAGACGAATTTGAATTTATTGATGATGGACAAGAATTAGTAATTGGCAATGAAGACAAATTTGTATCTGTTGGTGATGATGAACAAGAATTAGGAACTGACGATGTAGAAAAAGAATTGGTACTTGCAGACGATATAGGAGATGATGAAGATGACGAATTTTGAGAAGAAGTAGAAGAAGATTTTGTACCAGATCGAAGAGTCATTTTCGCAATTCTGCTAAGGCAGTCAGCGTTTGTATTTTGATCACCTTTTTTATGAATGATTTCATATTCAAACTCTTCGAGCTGTAGACGATATCTCATCATTCTGGAATTTATATCTTTACAGTTGTGAATATAAACTAGAGGTTTATGATCAGTGTATAGTTGAAATTTTCTACCATACAGATAAGGTCTGAAATGTTTGACTGACCAAACAATAGCTAAAAGTTCCTTATCAGTAGTAGAATAATTTTTTTCGCTTTAAGGAGTTCGTGATGCATAAGATATAGGAAGGTCATTACCAATTTCACCTTGCGAAAGGACACTACCAATAGCTACATTTCTAGCATCCGTTGTTAAGATAAAGTTTTTGGTGAAATCAGGATATTGAAGAAGGGGCGGATTAATTAGTCTTTCTTTTAATCCATGAAAGGAATTTGAACAAAGAGGAGTCCAGTCAAAACGAACATCCTTGCGTAAAAGATTAGTAAGGGGTTTGGAAATTTTTGCAAAATCTTTTATGAAACGGCGATAATATCCAGCGAGTCCCAAAAAGCTTTTTATTTCTTTGGGATTTTTGGGTTGAGTGAAATTCTTCACGCATTCGATTTTTTGCGGATCAGGTTTGATACCTGATTCATTTATCACGTGTCCTAGGTAAGTGAGTTCCGTCCGCAAAAACTGGCATTTTTCGGGTTGCAATTTAAGATTATGTATTTTGAGACGTTCAAAGATTTCTTTTAATTTCAAATTGTGTTCATCTAAGGTTTTACCATAGACCACGATGTCATCCATGTAAACGAAAGTTTTTATACCTTGAAGACCAGTCAATACATTATTCATTAACCGTTGGAAGGTGGCTGGGGCACCTTTTAATCCATAAGGCATTCTAATGAATTCGTAATGACCAAAAGGTGAAGAGAAAGCGGTCTTCTCCTATCTTCCGGTCTAACTTGGATTTGATGGAATCCACTGGCGAGATCTAAAGTAGAAAAAAATTTTGAACTTCCCAACTGATCTAGAATATCAGTTATGTTGGGTAATGGAAATACATCACCGACAGTTTTGTCGTTGAGTTTGCGAAAATCGACGACGATTCTCCATTTATTATTGCCATCTTTATCAGGTTTTTTAGGGACAACGATAAGAGGAAAATTCCACGGACTATTCGATGGCTGGATTATATTATCGTCCATCATCTCGTGGATTTGTTTGTCAACTTCTAATCGTTGTGCTTCCGGCAACCTGTAGGGTTTGATATAGGTAGGTGTTGCATCTGGGGTAAGGATTGGGTGTTGTACAGAAGAGGTATGAGTTAACTTATCCCCTTTTAGATAGAAGAGTTCGCTATACAAGATACACAGATTTAGTATCGATTCTTTTTCATTCTTCGACATGTGATCTGTCACGACTGACTCTTTTATAGCTTGGATTCTATCATATGATTCGGGATAATTTTGAATTCGTAAAATGTTATAGTTGGAGACCTCATCGAATATAAGGTCTTCGGTATTAAATTCAATAGTAGATTCAGAAGAATTAACGACGGATATGTAGGAGATAGAACTATTGGCAGGAGTAATGCTGTTGGCAATATATATTCCATTAGAAAATTTTTGGGAGAGGCATATACTGTCCACATTAACATCTTTAAGAACAGGGACTACGGTTTCGGATCTAGGTGGGATAGTAACTAAATTTGAAGGGATTAAATCATATTCAATAATGAAATTTTTAAAAGAGAATGTAAGCATTTTAGTCCCATAGTCGATCTGAGTTTTATGATCATCGAGAAAATTGTTACCTATGATTCCTTCAGTGCTTATAGGGAAGTTTTTATCTACAACGTGAAAGGGATAAGAAATAGTAATATTTTTGGGTAGGTTTATGCGTAAGTATATAACACCCTTAGTACGAATCACGGAATCTGTAATTCCAGATAATGAGTGAATAATGTTTGAGTCGATGGATAGTTCTGGTTTTAATTTGTCTATTTTAATCAGACAAATTTCACTACCACCATCGATGAGAAATTTCGCAGGTTGAAGATTTAGCAAGGTTTTGGATGAAATTTTTATTGAGTCTACTCTACTTATTTTATTATTTAAGTTTATTTGAAAGATGTGGCGAGATGAGATTAAGTTTGAGTCCGAAGCCTGCCACTGGTTCCGGCCTCTGAAATGTTTTCCGTGTGTTTATTTGTTGAGGAATAGGTAATCGGATTAGTATTGTTTTGTTTTCTATTGTTGTTATACTCTCTTTTTCTGCATTCGTTAATATGATGTCCTAGATTCTTACAATAACTACAAGTAATTGTAACCTTTTTAACCTCACTCTTGAAGGAAGGAAGTTGTTCTTTGTTTTTCTTTGAGTAGCATTGTTCGATGCTATGTCCGGTTTTCTTGCAATAATTACATGAAATTAAATTTCTAGATTTAGAATGAAACGAGGTAGTAGGAGTTTGGGACAAATAACTGAATTCATTTTTCTCTTCTAGTACAGCAGTCTCTATAGCTTCAGTGAGAGATGTAAATCGGGAGGCTTTTATTATTAGTCCTATCTTGGGATTAAGACCCCTTTCAAAAGCCTTTAGAGCAGTTTTGCGGTTAAGACTCAAAATTGTCTGCGAATGCTCTGAGCCTTCGCTAGCAACGCAAGCATCGTTCAGATTTGCTAGCGTTTGTTCCAATCTATTGGAATAAGAACGCACCGTCTCGTTTGTTCTTTGTTTAGTATGAATAAGCTCTAATTGGAGTTGGGACAAGGATTTGGTTTCTAAAAATTGTTGAATTAATTTTTCTCTAAGGGATTCCCAAGTGGAAAATTCCGTATATTTTACTATATTGTACGCCGGGCCAATTAGTTTTGTTTTTATTATAAGGAGTAGGATTGAGGTTTCGGATGCGGGGATGTCTTCTGCTATTAGATTACACGCATTTAAAAATTTATGTAGATGTGCCCTGTTCCCATCAAATTCGGGAATCAATTTAAGAGCAAAAGATCTATCTAATTTTGGGGCCATTTTGGATTCAGTTTCTACAATGAAATTGTCAGAGGAAGAGAAACCCTCGGTAGTACCAGTTTCAGAATCTTCTGAGTCGGATGTTTCGACACTCTTATTTTCGGACATAAACTGATAATATTACAAAAACAATATTGGACATAAATTGATAATATTAAAAAAATTTACAAAATATTTTAATTCAAGATCAAAAAAAAAATTAGGCTAATAGAAGGTAATGATAAATATGATAATAAGATAATAATAATAATAGTAAAAGTAGGTAATAATATTTGGTAAAAATCAATATGTATCTAATATATTTTATTTTTAAATTCTTGCCTCTTTTTATTTTATGAATTAAATAATTAAAGTTGAGATGATGGTTGGCTAAAGATAAATATGTTGGTCAGTCGATCTTCAGCTGTGAAAGCATACAGACGCATTGACGACTTTCCCAGCATACATAGTAAATTTCGGTAGTTCAAGTTGAGTTAAATTCATTTAAATATTAAGTGCTATAATTGCACAAGCAGCATCGGCAATTAAGTTACCAATTTTAAGCGGCGAGTTAGCCCAGTTGGTAGAGTGGCAGAGAGCGGATCCCACGAGCGTGGGTTCGATCCCCACCAGGGCCAAGGCTTTTTTTTAAATAATTTTTGGGACGAAATAATTAAAAATCGTCACCAACAACAAAAGCAGATGGTTAAAAAAACGGGGACATCGAAAGATGGTCCCCCAACAAAAAGCACTTTGAATGATACAACAGCCGATATAGCGGGTTCATCGAAAGATGTAGCCACCACGGCCCCAAAGAAAAGGAAAAATACAAGGAAGAATCTGAATGACGATGCAAAGCGCTATTCCCAAGCAACCACAGCTGAGCTGCCAGCTGAAGGGAGGGAAATGACGCGCATAGCCAAGGCAACTGCAGCAGAAAAAATCCAAAAACAATTGGAAAACACAGTGTCCGACACCGCCGATGAGATGGAATATATTTCGGATGGTGGTGAAGGGCACTTCACCGGTGACAGCAAGCTGCTTGACCTGACGTCAGCAGCTCAATCATCAGACTCTGAAAAGGAAGAGAGAGATGAGGAGGACGAAATACATTCCCTTACAGAGCAAATAACGCGCCTTACTGAAATGGTTCAAGCTCTTAAACAAAAACAAGAGGCGCGTAGAGAAAAAGAGAACCTTGATGCTGTTGAGCGCAAAAAGATAAAGGTCCTAGAGGAGGCTGAAAAAGCAGCACAACAGCGGGCGAAAAAAAATGCCATGCAAGTAAAAGCGCAACAGACACTTGAACAGCAAATGATAAGGCAACAACTAGAGCCACAGCCATCACAACCACAAAAGCAACAACAACAAACACAACAGCAACAACAAACATGCAAACAACAAGCAGAACAACAACAATCACAGCAGCAGCAGCAACAACAACAAATACAACAGATGTCACAGCAACAACAGAGGACGAACCAACAGCAGCAGAAACAACAGCGGCCGAATCATCAGCAGCAGTCACAAACCAACAAAAATAAAAAAGAAAAAGTGCCACCAATCAACACCTACAAAATGGAGCTACAGGATACAATAAATCTGTGTAAGTCAGCCATAGGCAATAATTTTACAATTAAAAGATTAAGCGCAGATAGACATGCTATACACTGCTTCACAGTTGAACAGCATAAAAAAATAAGAAGTCTTCTTAAAGATTCAACCACAGAATTTTTTAGCTTTACGCCAAAAGAAGACAAACTCCAAACGGTCCTCTTGAAGGGCATAGATTCCTCAACAGAACCACAGGAACTCTTGGCTGAGCTCCGCAAAATGGCGAACGACGATCTCGACTTTATCGGAGTCAAGCCATTTACCACAGTAAAGGCCAGACGGGAGATGCGGAAACTACCGTTCTTCCTGGTCCAGCTCTCACCCAAAAGCAAACTGGATAGACTAAGGAGTATTTCCGTCCTAGACTACCAGGTTGTAACTTGGGATAAATTAAAAAGGCGCGGTGACATGCTTCAATGCATGCGCTGCCAAAGGTTCGGCCACGCCGCAGCGAACTGCGAAATGCTGTCACGATGCGTAAAGTGTGGAGAGAACCACAAGTCAGGGGAATGCAAACTAGGGCAGGAACGGGTTATCGACAGAACCCAGCTTAAATGCGTACTTTGTCATAGCGGAGGACACCCTGCTAACTATCGGGGATGTCCAAAGTTTCAGGACATGAAAAAAAACAAAATAGTCTCAAAGCAAATAGTAGAGGAGAAACGAACACCAGCCCGTCCTCTCCCAACGCCCGTCAACCCCCAGATTTCTTACGCCCAAATGGCGTCTGGAAGGGAAAGAACGGTACAGCCTTAACCAATGGTAGCCAAACAGGTCCCCGTGCCTAAGGCGCCGGCGAAAGAGGCGGATCTAATGACTGTGTTGCTGGCCATTCAGGGTCAGTTAACAGGTCTTCAAAAAGAGATCCGGGAGCAGGCAATTAGAGTGGATCATCTCTACTCTATTCTGCCGAGCTTAACGCTTAACGGTTAAAGGCGCGCTGCCAGATAGACCCTTTAAAGTCCTCGCTGTGAATGTAAATTCACTGATTAGGACCGAACGAAGAGCAAATCTCTTTCACCTCTTGCAAGATCAAAGTCCTGATGTGCTTTTGGCTAGCGAAACTAAGCTAAATCAGAAGCACAAACTGACTCATAATAACTACAATATCGTAAGAAGGGACCGGCCAAACTCCTCACAAGGGGGTGGGGTCGCAATCTTTGTACGAAAGAGCATTAGTCATAAAGTAATTTATAAGAATGAAGTGCGCAGGTTCGGGTTGCTAGAAGCCTGCATCATATGCATTCCTCTCCACCAGGGGAAACGAATGTATGTAATCGCGGTGTACGCACCAGAAGCACCTCAGCCAGCTAATTTTACAGCAGAACTCGAAAAACTTTTTGAATGCCTTAGATTGAATTTGGAGGAGAACTTTTATCTCATGGCCGGTGATTGGAACGCCAAACATGAAGATTGGGGAAATCAAATACAAAATCCTAGAGGGAACCATCTATTTAATTGGATGGGTCGGTACAATATTGAGTATAGAATCGATCTTTTTGCTACAGATAGGCCGTCATTTCCAAGAAGCGGTGCATTTCTGGACCTACTGCTAATTGACTCAAGACTGACAATTACTGATACAGTGACTCAAGATACAAAAAACTGTTTACAAACGATTGACTACGACAGTGACCACAACGGACTTTTTGCTGTGATTCAACTTCCAAACGAACTCGTGGAGTTAGAGGAGTATGTGCCTGAGCATACTTACAACTACAGTAAAATGCGATGGTCACGCTTTTCCAACACCTTGACAAGAGAATTACGTTTAAAAAACATATCTCCACCTAATGACAGAAATTTAACAAACGAAGAGATCGACGGATACCTACTACAAATGGACGAGGCCATAAAACAAACAATGAGTACGACTATTCCACGTTACAAAGAACAAGACGCAACTGCCAAGTACCGAAACGCTTACAAGACTAAAACTTTTGTACAGACGGTTCACTGATAGACATAATTCGGAGATTGGGACTCTGAAGTCTTCGATTAAAAACATCAATCAATTAATAAAGCAGAATTATAGGTTGACTATTAATTCCTATTGGAATAATAGAATTCGGGCTATTAACTCTAGTGACCCAAGTATGTTTCCTAAAATTAATAAAATTTTCAGACGGAAAGATCAAAATGACCTTCCGTGTCTCAAGCTTCAGAAAACGATTGAAAACGAAAACTTACTTTTGAACGCAGGCATAGATCCAGGGGATGCCGTTTTTAATGATGATTTCTTCATTATCGAGGATCCTAAGGAAAAAGTGGAGGCTGTGGGGGCTGCTTTTCAGCAAGTGTATAAGGTGAATACCAGTATTCGCCCAAATCATGAACTAGAAAGCAGAGCCCTGCGTCACCACTCCGACCTTCGAAATGATATAACGCAATGGCGATCCGAGAACCGCTCTTTTTTGGGGTTCAATGAAGAACACTTGGCAAACGCCATCATCGCCGAGCAAAACGGGTCTGATTCCCTGTTAATTTCGAAGCTAGAACTTCAGATCATTTTCGATTCATTGAAGAAAAAGAAGTCGGCAGGAGTAGATGGTATATCCAATATTGTACTACGACATCTACCTCAGGATGCAGTCGACATTTACACCACATTGTTTAACAACGCACTGAATAATGCATATTATCCAGTGCGTTGGAAGACAGCAGTGGTACATCCTCTCTCTAAAAAGGGGAAGGATAACTCCAATCCGGCAAATCTACGGTCGATAAGTCTCCTTCCGAGTATCAGTAAGGTATTCGAAAAAGTTCTCAATAGGGCTTTGTTCAAATGGGCTGAGGACAAAAATATTATTCCTGATAAACAGTTTGGCTTTAAGGCAGGACACGATACTATTCATGCCGCGTCTAAGCTTGTTTCTGAAATTCAATGGAACAATGCGAAAAAACAGTGCACGGGTGCCTGTCTGGTTGATTTGGAGAAAGCTTTCGACACCGTATGGTTAGAAGGTCTGTATCTAAAGCTGACCAGACTTGGTATTAGTAAATCATTATTGTATATACTTTATGATATGCTCAACGGTAGAAAGTTTAATGTCAAGAGTGGCAGCGTAACGTCTACCAAAATATTTGAAATAAAAAATGGTCTGCAGCAGGGAGCGGTTTTCGACATTCTTTTCAACATTTACACTAGCGATCTTATAAGTAGTCTAACTCATGCAATTGCGTATGCCGATGATCTAATAGCGTACAGAACAGGTCCAAAAGTTGAAGTTATCAAAATTCTTTTGCAGCGTGACTTCGACAAGATTCAGCAATATTGCGATGACTGGAAGTTGAAAATCAATTTTCAGAAATGCGAAACTATTCTGTTTAGAACCCCTTTGTCTAGAGCTTCTGCGGATACGAGAAAGAACTGGCGAAAACTTGTGATCGTTGGACCCCTTGGACAGCCACTGGCAAGTAAAAGTGTAGTGAAGTACCTTGGCATCTGGCTGGATCAATATCTGTATTTCGACAGACATATAGATGCTGCTCTGACCAGGGCTAGGGGAGCCTTTGCCCTGACAAGACGCCTGTTTTACAGCAGCCATCTTGATAGCAGGGTGAAGGTGATTTGTTACATGGCTCTAATCAGGCCGATGATTGCCTATGGATGTCCTGTGTGGTTTAACGTTGCACCATCTCAAATGGAAAAGATTCGGGTATTTGAGAGGCAGTGTCTTAGACACTGCCTTGGATTGCACAGAACACCAGAGTCGGAGTACATAAAATATTATTCCAACGAGGTTCTATACAACAGGGCTAACATAAACAGAATAGATAATTTTTTAATCAAGCTGATTCGGGGTCATATTGCAAGAGCGATGACTTCAACTAATGGCTTGATTTTCGGGGCTTACTACCCCAAAGATGAATACTACGAAAGTGTGTGTCTAAGCGGATTTATCCCACCCGACGCTTTCCTCTTTTTAGACAGTCGAGGGCTGATACAAGATAGTTCGGCGGTACCGCTGATCTACCACGTCGGCCGAAAAACTGTGGATAGGCGACTCCTTTATGGTCGTGACGTCGTCGCAGAAAGCGGAGCAGAGCGCCTTCGGTTCAGTAAGGCTGTGTCCGAAAGGGACCAGATAGATAGATTGGACCAAAATCGCCAGTTCTGGTGGTTGAATCATATGTAAAATAACAAATAAAATTTAAAAAATAAATAATAATAAAAGTTCACTTATTGAGTTTATTGCCTTGGTTTGACTTGCGCAGGTTTAGGCGTGTACTTGGCTTTAAAAGTAGGTTAGCACAAAACAATCATGGTGGCACTAAAAAGAAAAAAAACCGTTGCTGTGGCTGTTCTAGTCTTAAGTTATTTTAAGTAGTTTTAAGTGTAGTTTTAAGTTTTATAAAAAATAAAAAAATGATACATATAATAAGTTTTTTCATAATTTTCTTATTTTTAAGTAATAAATGAATTTTGAGAATATTTAAGCTAGGTACGCCGAAAGGCAATAATTTTAAGTTGGTTATGGTATAATTTAGAGCGCTCGCATAGGGCCAGTAAGTTAGTTAAGTTAATATGTAAGCTAGTTGTTAAGGTTTTTGTCTAGCAAGTAAGTAGTTATAAGAAAATTGAAATATAAAAACGGAATATACAAAAAAAAAAAAAAAAAATAAATATGTTGGAGATGTAGTAGATTAAAGATGAGAGATGTTAAAGATGTTGTAGATTAGAGATGACTTGATTGTCTTTTGTTTTCGTTGCAACCCCTTGGGTTGGTTAATTGTCTTTTTTATTTTTAAGTATTGTGAGACCTTTTACTTTTAATATGTTTGTTATAAATTGTTTCACATTTCATTAGCACTCTGTTTTTTTTTTTAACTTGTTTGTAGTTTTTTATTTTTATCGAGAAAACAAACTGTAGGTATCACTTGTTGTAAAAATTTTTTTGTACTCTATTGTGTTGTTTTTGTTTTGTTTTAATGTTCACTGTTTGAAAGGCACTTTACACTTTTCAGGCAAACCCCACACCTGACACCAATTTTTATGTTGTGCTTAATTTATTTTTTAATTGAGACGCACGGATCTCAATCGGGGTCTTACCTTTTTAAGTGTTCCTTTTTTGTGTTTCAAGAGTAAAACATAAGTAAACGTATTTGTGTTTTTTTTATATTTATTTTGTTCTTATTTCACTAGGTATAATACGATTTTTAAATAAAATACTTAACGTTCAAATTTATAATTTTCTTGGAATTTATTAGATATGGTAATGATTAAGCGGAAAAGAAATAGTAACGAAAAAAGATTGTATATGCTACGACAGTCCGACTCTTAGTGTCGAATCCCCGACTCGTCACCCGACTCGAAGATCCGAAAAAATGTAATATCAGCACAAGTGTGCCTGGTCACCGTTGCCATTGGGTTTTTGGGATCAATTTAATAGGTTGGAAAAGTTGGATATGAAAATGAAAATGAAAATGATGATCTGGGATTTATGGGTTTTGTTTCAATGTAGCAGGCAATGAAATTGGAGAAGTTTAACGGATTGGGAGAGTGAATGGGTATGAATGAGTTTTTAAGTGGAGCGATCGTTGACTGTGAGGTTGACGACTTTGGAGGTAGATGGAATTTGTAAGTAATTAAAGGAAATGATGATATGGGAATTTTAAGTGGGTCGGATATTGGTCAATCAAAAGAAAATGATGATATGGGAATTTGAAGTGGTTTGTAGTTGGGCAATTAAAGTAAATGATGAATATGGGAATATGGAATATTGGTGAATCAAAAGGAAATGATGAAGTTGCAATGGGTTGAAGTAAGTATGGGTTTAGTTGGATGGAATGATAAGGGGAAATGATAAGAGAAAGTTGTAAGGTACGTACTTTACAACAGCTATTAAAAGTTTTAGTCTGCTAACGAGCTCATTAGGGTCATTCCAGTATGCGTATTCAATGTTTTTGTTTGTGTACTTCATTTCAGCAATTTCGGAGTAAGATTTTCCGGTTTTTTTTATTTTTAAATCCAGAAACAAGAATCTTTATTATTTGAGTGTACTTTACGCCCCTATTACTGTTGATCCTAAAGGTATCATCATGATTGCGCATGTGGGTACTAGTTTTTTGTAAGATCTTCTCATATTGCTCTAAGTCATCGTTAGTATACAAAAATGCTTTCGAGGTTTTTTCTTTAGTATCAACTCAATGAGGCCCGGAGTTCGAGTAAAACTTTCATCATCAATTTTAATAACATAACCATTCAACCAAAAGTTCGATTTACCGATTTTCGTTGTTTGTGTATTCGCATCATAATACGGTTCGTAGACATTATCACGATTTGATTCAGATAATAATTTTCTATTAAAAGATGTAGAAAACTCAGATTTATTGAAATTTTTGGTGTACTAAACACCATATCATTATCTCTGCTATCTAATTCAACTATTGGTGAGTCGAATATTTGATTGTCGTGTGCTCCTTCTTCCTTACTAAATAATTTAAAATTAAGTTGACGTCGTTTAGTTGGTTTTGTTTAAATTCGTTCATCATAAGGTTTTCGCTTTTCTTTCTCTTCTTCAACATTTTCAACAAACTTTTTTAATGGTTCAACAATAGGTTTGAAAGTGTTTTCCAACTCCGTATCTCTTATTATTTCACCAGTTTTCAGTTTTAAATATTTGTTTTTGAAAATATTTTTTGTTTTTATTAAGTCATTCACAGTTTTTTCGTTCATTTTCGTTTTGATAGTATAGTATATAATAATGTAGTAAGTTTTCTCAAACAGAGCACTTGTTTGAATGGATTCCTTTTAAGGAAGAAATGTGTATTTATAGTAAAACAATTTCATGGAAGCCAATCTTATAGCGACCGTTTTTAATACTGCTTTCCATATCTATAACTAGAAAACCATAACTATCACACCAACAATGGAAACATAGCTTTTTAAATTGAGTAAAAGTCATATCTGAGTTTACATGATCATTATGAACATGTTTTAAATTAATTTCATCTTGTTTAAAAAGTATGATAAAATTTGCATTATCCCGAATCAAATGTTTTGGAATATGTGTATAGGATTGACATAAATAAAAACTATCAACACCATTGTGACGACCCATACAAAAATAATCTCTTATGTTCTTTTGTTTCTGACATGCAACATCATCAAATATAAACACTGAATTATTTTTAGCATCTGCTGGTGGCATTATATCACTATTATCTGAAAATTCATTGTATTCCATTCCTTTTACTGATGTTATAACCTTCATTAAATACGTATATTTCGGTTGATGTAACGATTTGGAATATATGTAAATATTTTCAAACTTGAATCCATTGGGATCAAGAAGTATGCTAAGCATAACATTTGTTTTCCACAGTTTGAAGGGCCAACGATTATTCCACGGATACTGTTTGGGAATAATAACCCATGTTTCTTTTTGATTTTTACGTCAGAATCTTGCGACTGTTTGATGAACCGACTGTTTGATTGCGACTGTTTGATGAACCGCATATTGATGACTGACTTATTGTATAATAAAACAACTCGTTTATATATACTTGCATTCATAAATGTTTGGCACTTTACCCAAGCAGGGTGTGTAATGTGTATGTAAATTACAATACCTTATAAATATGAGCACAACAGTAAAACCATCAGTTATAAAAAATCTTCTGAAGGAGCAGGACTTTTAAATAATATCATTGATAAACTACCATTTGAACCACATTTACCATCTTACAATTACTGTGGACCTGGCACAAAATTGGAAAAACGTTTAAGTAGAGGGAATAAAGGCATTAATAAACTGGATGAGGCATGTCGCATGCATGATATTGCATATTCTAAAAGTAGTTCATTATTGGAACGTCACGTAGCTGATAAAATTTTAACAGAACAAGCGTGGAAAAGATTTAAAGCGAAGGACTCAACAGTTCCTGAAAATTTAAGCAGTCTCTTAGTCACCAACATGATAAAAGCTAAGACAAAATTGGGGATGGGTATTAAAAAGAATAAAAAAAAAGCAGAAAACAAAAAGTGAGAAGAAAACATGCATGAAAAACTTGTTTAAACAAGCAATAAACGAAGCAAGAAATGCTATCAAAACCAATATCAACTGCTGCGGTACAACATCTATTGCTGGCATTGCTTTAAAAGCAGCAAAAAGTGTTATTAAAAAAAAAAAAAAAAAAATGCCATTAAAACACCAAGAATAATTCCAATTCCAAAAACATGTGGCTTTCTTCCATTTGTAGCTCCTATTCTTGCAGGCTTATATGCTATAGGGACTCTAACGGGGGGAGCAGCTAGTGTTGTAAAAACCCTTAATGCTGCAAATGCTGCTAAGAAACAGTTGGAAGAAAGCATGCAACATAACAGGGCTTTGGAGGCAGTTGCAATAAAGGGAAATGGTTTATATTCACAACCATACAAAAATGGTTTTGGCCTTTTTATAAACAAACCTAATGCAAAAAACTAATAGACTTGCTGCCCAACCGTCCCTTAACCAACTTTGACATCCAACGATTTGGAAAGAAACATTTACCTTATTTTAGAGGAGTTTTTATGCGAAACTCATAACCAAAGAAGCCATTTAAACAGGAGTGTGGTGTTATCAATTTGGATGATGAATCTGGTAAAGGAACTCATTGGGTGGCATATATAAAAAAAAGCAATATTGTAAGGTACTTTGATAGTTTTGGAAATTTAAGACCACCAATTGAAATAATAAGCTACCTGGGAAATAAAATAAGTTATAATTATATTCAAGAACAAGATTTTAATACATTTATATGTGGTCATTTATGTTTAAAGTATTTATTAGAACAATGTTTTTAAAAATAAGAATGAATAAAACGATGTGAAAATAACACAAACGTGTCATTCGTCTTTTAATCAACATGTCGGTCACATTAACTCTAAGTGGAAACGATTAAAATCTTACAGCGGAATATTTCCCACCAATTGTACTTAAATCCAACTATGTATGTGGGCTAATAGATTTTCAATCCTATAATTCTATTCCAAACGTTGATGATTTCAATAACTTGCTGCATATAGGTGAAAATGTTATTTCACTTCCTATTGGATCATATGAGATTGGAGACAAATAATTTCATACAAAAGAAAATTACTGAAATTAATAAAAAGAAAAAGAATTTAAATAGAAAATATGAAATTAAAATCTCTGCCAACAACAAAACTCTAAAATGTGAAATTTATAGTTCAGAAGTAATCGATTTCTCGAAACAAAATTCAATTGGCTCGCTTTTAGGATTCAGTAAGAAGATTTTAAAGCCGAATATATTACATGAATCAGATCTTTACGTTGACATAAACAAAGTAAATGCAATACGTGTTGAATGTAATACTATAAATGGATCGTATATAAATAGTCAGTCTGCGCATATCTTACATGAATTTTCTATTAACGTAAGCCCGGGCTATAAAATCATTGAAGTTCCTAGCAATGTTATATATTTACCTGTGAACATCAAACGAATAACATCGTTGAGCTTAAAGTTCATTGATCAAGACGGAAGAATTATTAACTTTAGAGGAGAAAAAATAACTGTTCGATTACATTTGAAACCGGAAATATGATTATATATGAACAAATTTTCTCATGCTCAAAATCCTTATATAAAGACTGGTATCAATAATTCATCATTTAATCACGTTTTGAGCTCAGCCTCGTCGAAACCTCATCTAACGAAAGAAAATAAAAGATTTTTGCTATCCTTGGGATTTGTCTTAAAAAAATAAAACCCAAAGAAATACTATGTTGAACATTTTTCAAGATCCAGAGGTTGATGAATCTATATCTAAATATGACTTCCACACCTATTCACCTTATCAAAACAATTATGAACGCAATGACATTATTCAGATTGCTATACAACATCAGAATCTTAATTGTACCTGCGGACAGTGTTTTATTCTTACAAGGCACAGTTAAACAAGGTGGAGGAAGTGGAATTGTAAGCACAGAAATGGAAAACAACGCAATGCCTCTTCTTTTCAGTGATATGAGTTATTTATTGAATGGAAAAGAAATTGACTCCAATAGGAATGTTGGAATTATTAACTATCTTTCTTTAACTAAAAATGAGAGTGATATGCTTTTGAGTGCATCCTGGTCTCCTGAATCAAGTATTTCCTTGGACCCCTGTAACTTTAACTACTGTATTCCACTAAACAAGCTTTTGGGATTTGCTGAAGATTACAAAAAAATTATACCAAACACCAGACATGATCTTATTCTCACTCGTGCCAGAATGGATGAAAATGCATTAATTTCCACGATTGATTAACAAGTTGAGATTCAACTTCATAACGTCCAATGGAAAGTACCACATGTAACTTTGTCCGATGCAGTCAAGTTGGATTTATATAAATCTATAAACAAGAATAGTACAATTAAAATTGCTTTCCGCACTTGGGATCTGTATGAATATCCTATGTTGTCTTTCTCCGAGCATAATATTTGGAACGTTAAAACAACAACACAAATTGAAAAACCTCGATACATTATACTTGCACTACAAACTGAAAAATATAATAAACTAACAGCGGATCCCACAACATTTGATCATTGTCATCTAACAGACATAAAAGTTTATCTAAAATCAGATGTATACCCTCATGAAGACCTCAACATTTCTTTTGAACAGAACAATTACAGTTTGCTATACAAAATGTATACCGATTTTAAAAAATCTTACTACAACAAAACAATGGCTGAACCTCTTCTATCGTTGGATAAATTTAAATCGCGCGCTCCAATGTTCGTTATTGATTGCAGGCATCAGAATGAAACATTAAAAACAGGACCTATCGATATACGCTTGGAGATGAGATCATCAAAGAAAATTCCTCTAAACACTTCAGCTTACTGCCTTATGCTGCATGATCGCATTATTGAATATAATCCCCTTAATCAAGTGGTAACCAGAATTGTTTAGTAATTAACCGAAAATAAAATAAAATTTAAAATCAAACACATAAAAAGTATTTTTTATTTCTAATCAAGGGTTGATTTCCGTTTTTCAGTTTCTGAATGTAAATTGACTCTCTATTGTTAAGAGGAGTTTCTCAACTTCTAAATATTATTTGCGGCTTATTTACCTACACTAATGTCTTACCCTTTATTATCAAACCTCATTTATGTTTATTCTTGTACAGTCATGAAGGAAAGTTGTGATTACATGACTATCATACTTTTTGACTTATACGCGATAAACAATCATCCCAAAAAAGAAATAAATGTTATCGTCGAATGCTAGCATACATGTGTGCATATTTCCGCAGTATACTCATGAAGGATAATTTTATCTTAAAAGCAGATTAAGACTAAACAAAAAAAAAAACCTCCACTTTTGAACTGCATGCAGGCCCGCCCATGCTGCACATCTGGAGTGAGTGCTAACTACTTTTGCATACATTGTTTCTTTGTTTTCCAATAACCTCAACATCCCTTGGGTTGAGATAGCCAAATAATCTTTCTAATAATAAAACAGTCGAAGTCGTTAAGAGTGACAAATAAAGATAAATAAAATCTTAAGCAAACCACAAGCGCAAGATAAGAAAAAAACAATGCTAACATACATGCATGCCTGTGCATATTTACCATTAAAAATCCTTGAATCCCCATTGATCATCGGCCTACTTGAAGCCATATCACCCATGAGCCACCGCCGACTGAACACATATGAGCCACCGCCCTTTGAAAACTCATGAGCCACCACCCTTTGAAAACACTTGAACGACCACCCTTTAAGAACTCATGAGCCACCGCCCTTCAAAAAACTCTCGAGCCACCGCCCACTTAGCCGCCACCCTCCTCAACCACCACCACCACAACCCACTGACTCCACCCCACACCTATAAAGAACACCTGATTACCTGGGCCCACCTGCACCTAGCTCACCTGAATTTACCTATACTTACCTGTTCACCTACACTCACCTGTGCACCTAACACACCTGTTTCTCACCTGTTCACCTACACTCACCTGTGCACACCTGTACACCTGATCTTACCTGATCTCACCTGTACACACCAGATCTCACCTGTGCTCACCTGTACACACCTGTACACCTGTACACCTGTCACACCTGTTCTCACCTGTTCTCACCTGTTCTCACCTGTGAGCCACTGATCCAGGACGCCCTTAATTAAACTACTCTTATCCTGAATGTGCCTTATATCATTAGTGTACTGAGCTATCCATTCTAGATGTCTAGTCTGCCTCGGACTTCTAATGGCCTTAGTGAACAAGGCTGTAGTAAGCGGCTTGTGTACACAACAAATGTTCGGCCTTCCAGGAAGTAGTTAAAATGTCGTATCGATAGATAGATTGCCAAAAGCTCTCTATCAAAGGCCGAAAGTTTAACTTCAGCTTTACTGAGTTTTTTAGAATGAAATCCTAATGGTTTCCATTCCTCATCTATGAATTGTTCTAACACAGATCCAACTGCAAGGTTAGAACCATCTATTGTAAGGTGCGTAGGATACTTTTCGCTGGGATGTACTTATAAAGTCGCTTCAGAGATGGCGGGTTTAATTTTCTCAAAAACATTTGAACATTCTAATGACCAAACATTTACTTTCTTGTTTTTGGCGGTGCTAAGAAGTTTTATTTGCTCATAAACTGGTGTCAAAAGTTCTGCAAGCTTCGGAATGAAGCGGTGATAGAAATTTACCATTCCCACGAAATGCTGAATTTGGCTGGCAAAATTTTGTATTGCTTTTACCCTTTCGTCTGAAGGTAAAATTCCTTGCTTTCCTAAAAATACATTGCTTTCCAAACTCGAATTTAGCTAGTTTAATAGTTAACCCATGTTCTGACAAACGCTCGAATAAAGTTCGTAAATGTTTTAAATGCTCCTCATTGCTTGGACATAACAAAAATCCAGTCCACTAACAACCTCATTCATGAGACTTTGAAACGTTTGAGCCGCATTACGGAGGCCATAAGGCATTCGCGTAAACTCCCACATTCCAAACGGGCTTGTTATTGCGGTCTTAAAAATGTCTTCTTCCGCCACCGGAATCTGGTTATAAGCCCGTATCAAATCTATTTTTGAGAACAATTTACATCCTATCGCGTTTTGCGAGAAACTGTGTAGATGCGGTATAGGATATCTGTTGGGCACGGTAACGCAGTTTAAACCTCGGTAATCCCCGCATGGACGCCAATCATGTGGTTCTTTCTTTTGCACCACGTGAAGGGGAGAGCAAGTTGGGGACGTGGAAGGCCTACAGATACCTAGCTTTTGCATATGTTCGAATTCCACCTTTGCAGTTTTATATTTTGAACTATCTAAACGTCTTGGTGTAGAAACTGGTAGGTGGTAGAAGTCACAATATAGTGAACAACTTTGTGTTTAACTGGCATGTTGTAATCTGTGACCTTTGTCAGTGAATTAAATTGTCTTAACAAGTTCCCGTACTGGTTATCGACGATAGAAAGTCTTGGCGATTCAAAATCGGTTTTAATCGAGGCTATGCTTGCACAATTGGATAGATTGGTTAAACGATCAATGAGTTGACGGCGTATTATATAAAAACAAGTAAGTTAAAATAGCCCAAAAAATCTTCACCTATAATAGGTCTGGTGACTGCAGCTAGAGTGAACGGAAAAGAAAATTCGCGTCGAAGGCCTAAGTTTAGATTTAGAAGCTTTGAACCGTAGATTTTAATTTGAGAACCATTTGCCGCCGTAAGGTATTCTTCTGTAGGGGAAAATAATTGGGTTTTGAAAAGAGAATGTGGTAAAACCGATATCTTAGCACCAGTATCAATAAGAAAATCTAATCTTTTACTTTTACACTGAACAAAAAGGCGGCGGAAGCCTATATGCCGAGTGTCCACCGTGAATACACTCGGTGAGTCTAGTTTTTTGTATTACTGTTTTTTGTATTGAAATAGCATGGTTGAATACAATTTCTTGCTTTCTCGCCATGAACACGATGAAACCAACAAACTCTTTGATTGCTACTGCTCCTATTTTCCCTCTTAAAATTTTTAAACCCTGCAGAACGGTGTGGCGAACGGCCAGTCTCTCGAAAAGATAGCTTTTTTATAGAGGATCTTAGTTCATTTGTTTTTCTCATTAACTTTTCTTCTATACCAGGGTAGAACTCTGGGTACATGAGGCCTGTGTAATGGAATTAATACCTACTGTTTGGATAGTTTCCCAGATTTTGTCTGCTGGGTCTAATCTGTTTTGGAATGGTTGTCCTATTGTAACAGCTAAAGGAATACTAATTTGAGTGGGAAGTTTTCTTTCCCAGAGCGTCTTTATTAAATCCTCTCATACGGATGAAATGTTTCCGGCCGTGCATGTCATATGGCGGTTCAAATCTGATGGTTTTCGCTCACCTAGATTTTCTGCAGATAAGAGCTGCTCTAAACGTCGTTGTTCGGACAGAGTATGGCGCTTCATTAAATTCAAGTATTTGTTTGTTTCCGGAGGATTGTTTAAAACATCTATTATATTGTTTATCGCATCTACTGGAAGTTAGCCTAATACATATGAATACCTAATTTCATCTTTTGTAATTTTTCTAGTTGCGAATTGTGCTTCGACAACAATGAACCATGCTCCCGGAGATTTCTCCCAAAAACTGGGGAGTTTGATAGATGAAACTTCAAAAGAATTGATTCTTCCGAAGTGGTAAATTGTGTACCTTGTAAATTGATTTGAGGTTGACTAGAAACTCCGGTCACCACTCCTTGGCTAGCAAGTCTTGGTGGAATCGTTGGTATACCGTCGTTTTTATTTTCTTCCTGCATTTTTTCTTTCTTCTTTTTGCAGTAGGTAAACTCAACAGAAAATTAAAGAGAATGAGCTTTTAAACAAACAAAACAAATTCATAAAAATGAATATGGCCTTCGTAATTCAATTGCTTTTGTGTTTAGCTTAAAGACATAGAAAAGAATGTGATATTTTCGAGTACAAACAAAAATGGAATGTATAAAAAGTGAATAACAATGTATAAAAAATAGAATGCATGAACAAAATAATGGTTATAATAAAAATTAATAATTAAAAAAGTATATGCATGCCGTTTTGGATAAAATCAAATTAGTTATTATTTGTAAAGATTTTGGTAATTATTATATTCGGTTCAATTTTATTTTTGTAGAGCTGAAAACTTGATGCGGTGTTGAAAACCAAACGTGATTCAATCAATTTCTGCGATGCTCCAAATAGTGCAGTGATGCGTTGCTGATGGGCAATGTTTAAAAAAAATATTGCGGTAAAAGGGGCTTTGATAATACTGCAATATGATGTGATGAAGGTGAACGGGATAATCAGTGAAATCATTTGCGTTATGTATTATCAGTAAATAAAAACTTGTTGTTCTTGGATTTTAACTGCTAATAAATTGAGTTCATTTATGTATATGTACGTTCCGTATATATCAATTGCGGTTTTTATGTGAAACAACATGCGATAATGATGAGCATGTGTTAAATGTACTTCTGGTTATATGTTGGGGTTTTCACTGATTTTGTTGGATATTATAGGCAATTTTGTTTTCTACCATTTTTTTCACGGATGTAATTTTATCAATAATGATATCAAGTATGCTCCATAAGGTACATATATATGCGTTCAATTAGGGGCCACCAATATGTAGGTCATATAGTTCATTAAGTAGTCGTTGTATTTATAATTCATTCAAATGATTTTTATTTAATATATAATTAAACACTTAAAATTATATTGGATTAATGATCTCTTTATTGTTGACTTTGATTAGGTTAAGAATATCAATTAAATGACTGCCGCACACAAAAGCTTGTTTTCAACTAACTTAAGAAGTTAGTTAAACCAAATGTATAATATGAAGATAAGGTATGTAACAACAAATTCGGTTCTCTTTATTTGTCTGTTTTCGTGTACTAAACAGTGGCGTAGGGAGTTTCATTAAATTATAAAAGCTACTGAAAGGGTCACTAACAAACTACGGTGTATACTACAATAAAAACCCTAGTTTCGATACCACGCTAATACCATGTTGCTCGCGTGGTATTACTGAGGTATTCATTGACACACTGGTGGTAAAGACGTATACCATGGTATTGATACCACTAGTGTGTCACAGGTATTACTGTTATCAGTTAAGCATTCGTCTTTCCGCATGTAGGTAATTTCTTTCACATAGTAAATTAATAACTTCGTTGGCACGAGTACGATAACTTTGGCGCCAAGAATTGATAACTGTTTTTTGTAGAACAGATCGATACAAGCATTTTTTACTATAGGTGGGGGGGGTCTATCTCCCTCCGTTTGGGCAGGAGGGGCAATTTTATAAAAACAGTGCTAAAAATTTAAAACAAATATTAAAAGATAACGGTAATACTTACAACTCAGTTTTATATCTTTTTTTTAAGCGAATATTTTTTTCTATTAGATGTTTTTTAAATGAAGTGAAACCTATGCATAGTCTTTGAAAAAACGGACTTTAAACTCAAAAATTGCGAAAAAAAGGTAAAAAAAAAACTTTGAAGTGTGATTTTTCAAAACTGTAAAACAAAATTCTCTTTTTTTTATAAAATTCGTTGCTCATATTAATTTTAAATCATAAACTGAAAACAAAATGATTTTATGTTTTCTGGTTTTTGAGAAAATGGAAAATTACTAAATGTGAATTCAGGATCTCAAACATGGGCACGAGTACGATAACTTTGGCGCCAAGAATTGATAACTGTTTTTTGTAGAACAGATCAATACAAGCATTTTTTACTATGGGTGCGGGGGTCTATCTCCCTCCGTTTGGGCGGGAGGGACAATTTTATAAAAACAGTGATAAAAATTTAAAACAAATATTAAAAAATAACGGTAATACCTACAACTAAGTTTTATATCTTTTTTTAAAGTCAATATTTTTTTTCTATTAGATGTTTTTTAAATCAATTGAAACCTTTGCATAGTCTTTGAAAAAACGGACTTTAAACTCAAAAATTGCGAAAAAAAGGTAAAAAAAAACTTTGAAGTGTGATTTTTCAAAACTTTAAAATAAAATACTACTTTTTTTAATAAAATTCGTTGCTCATATTAATTTTAATCATAAACTGAAAACAAAATGATTTTATGTTTTCTGGTTTTTGAGAAAATGGAAAATTATTAAAGCGTCTAAACAGTGAGGTATGTAAGGGGGGGCATGCTGCCCCCTGCAACCCCCCTGCTTGGACACACTATAGGATTTGGGGTGGGTGCAAGGTGGGGTGGGTGCGAGGTTGGGTGTATGCAAAGTTTCTGTTGCATTTAAAGATACTCAAGCATCATTACAAAAACGAACTTACGTACAACATTCACCGTATACCAAAAAAAAAAGAAAACTCTTATAAGAAAGTAGTTTTAGTAATTTTCCATTTTCTTAAAAACCAGAAAACATAAAATCATTTTGTTTTCAGTTTATGATTTAAAATTTTATAAAAAAAAATAGTATTTTATATATAACAGTTTTGAAAAATCACACTTCAAAGTTTTTTTTTACCTTTTTTTTCGCAATTTTTGAGTTTAAAGTCCGTTTTTTCAAATACTATGCAAAGGTTTCAATTGATTTAAAAAAAAAAACATCTAACAGAAAAAAGTATTGGCTTTAAAAAAAGATATAAAACTTAGTTGTAAGTATTACCGTTATTTTTTAATATTTGTTTTAAATTTTTAGCACTGTTTTTATAAAATTGCCCCTCCTGCCCAAACGGAGGGAGATAGACCCCCCCCACCCATAGTAAAAATGCTTGTATTGAACTGTTCTACAAAAAACCGTTATCAATTCTCGGCGCCAAAGGTATCGTACTCTCCCCTTCATTTTTAACAATTTTGAATTCTGAAACGTCTATTAAGTCTGTAATAGTTATGTAAATGTAAGTAGTAAAATTAATGTTGAAGTTTCCATTTTTCTGAAACAGTAAAAGTAATTTGACTTTTAATATTTTCCTTATGTATAATTCTATTCTTAGTTCTTATTTTATTTCCTAAGTCTTCACTAACTACCTGCTTTTTGTATTTATAACTTATTTTATTTTTATTCTTAAATTGTAGAATTTTTTCATAAAATTTTGATTTCTCTAGTGAAATCTTCATATTTGAGTCTTTAAAGGTTTTTATTATTGTTTCAAGATCTTGGGTATGTTTTTCCAAGCTTTCAGAGTAAATTATAATGTCATCAATATAAACATGACATATTTTTCCCACAAACTCTCTCAAAATATTATCCATAGCACGTTGAAAAATACTTGGAGCATTTTTCAAACCAAATGGCATCCTGAGAAATTCATACTTCCCATTATTCATAGAAAAACTGGTTTTCTCTACGTCATCAGATTTCATTTTTATTTGGTGGAAACCTGACTCTAAGTCTAAAGTTGAAAATTTTTTTTGCTTTTCCTAAATTAGAATATATTACGTTTGTGTCAGGAATATAGTATTTATCTGAAATTGTAAACTCATTTAATTTTTTGTAATCTATGACAAGTCTCATTTTTGTAGACCCGTCTTCATTTGTACCTTTTTTGGGTACAACCCATACTGGAGAATTGTATGGACTCTTGGATGGTTGAATTATGCCATCCCCTAACATTTTATTCAATTCTTTATTTATAAAAGAATTCGCTGAGAGCGGATATGGATACTGTTTGCTCCATATTGGAGTTTCAACAGTTGTAAGAATTTCAGCTCTTACGTCTGTTCTAAAGGGTAAAGTCAAATCTATTCGAGAATGCATTTCCCCTATTTTCTTTTTCATTTGTTTTGTTAACAAATATATATTATTGTTAATATTTAAATTATTCATTTTGTTACATTTTTCTTCTGGAATATAATTTTTTTCAACTCTGTTTTTATATTTTAGTACCTACCTTATTTTCAAAGTCCAATTTAATTTGTGCACTTTGAAGTAAATTGCAGCCTATCATAAAATCTGCCTATA
>CATNUY010000267.1:60000-61653 GCA_951217065.1 Baccha elongata
TGTTGTTGTTGTTGTTGTTGTTGTTGTTGTTGTTGTTGTTGTTGTTGTTGTTGTTGTTGTTGTTGTTGTTGTTGTTGTTGTTGTTGTTGTTGTTGTTGTTGTTGTTGTTGTTGTTGTTGTTGTTGTTGTTGTTGTTGTTGTTGTTGTTGTTGTTGTTGTTGTTGTTGTTGTTGTTGTTGTTGTTGTTGTTGTTGTTGTTGTTGTTGTTGTTGTTGTTGTTGTTGTTGTTGTTGTTGTTGTTGTTGTTGTTGTTGTTGTTGTTGTTGTTGTTGTTGTTGTTGTTGTTGTTGTTGTTGTTGTTGTTGTTGTTGTTGTTGTTGTTGTTGTTGTTGTTGTTGTTGTTGTTGTTGTTGTTGTTGTTGTTGTTGTTGTTGTTGTTGTTGTTGTTGTTGTTGTTGTTGTTGTTGTTGTTGTTGTTGTTGTTGTTGTTGTTGTTGTTGTTGTTGTTGTTGTTGTTGTTGTTGTTGTTGTTGTTGTTGTTGTTGTTGTTGTTGTTGTTGTTGTTGTTGTTGTTGTTGTTGTTGTTGTTGTTGTTGTTGTTGTTGTTGTTGTTGTTGTTGTTGTTGTTGTTGTTGTTGTTGTTGTTGTTGTTGTTGTTGTTGTTGTTGTTGTTGTTGTTGTTGTTGTTGTTGTTGTTGTTGTTGTTGTTGTTGTTGTTGTTGTTGTTGTTGTTGTTGTTGTTGTTGTTGTTGTTGTTGTTGTTGTTGTTGTTGTTGTTGTTGTTGTTGTTGTTGTTGTTGTTGTTGTTGTTGTTGTTGTTGTTGTTGTTGTTGTTGTTGTTGTTGTTGTTGTTGTTGTTGTTGTTGTTGTTGTTGTTGTTGTTGTTGTTGTTGTTGTTGTTGTTGTTGTTGTTGTTGTTGTTGTTGTTGTTGTTGTTGTTGTTGTTGTTGTTGTTGTTGTTGTTGTTGTTGTTGTTGTTGTTGTTGTTGTTGTTGTTGTTGTTGTTGTTGTTGTTGTTGTTGTTGTTGTTGTTGTTGTTGTTGTTGTTGTTGTTGTTGTTGTTGTTGTTGTTGTTGTTGTTGTTGTTGTTGTTGTTGTTGTTGTTGTTGTTGTTGTTGTTGTTGTTGTTGTTGTTGTTGTTGTTGTTGTTGTTGTTGTTGTTGTTGTTGTTGTTGTTGTTGTTGTTGTTGTTGTTGTTGTTGTTGTTGTTGTTGTTGTTGTTGTTGTTGTTGTTGTTGTTGTTGTTGTTGTTGTTGTTGTTGTTGTTGTTGTTGTTGTTGTTGTTGTTGTTGTTGTTGTTGTTGTTGTTGTTGTTGTTGTTGTTGTTGTTGTTGTTGTTGTTGTTGTTGTTGTTGTTGTTGTTGTTGTTGTTGTTGTTGTTGTTGTTGTTGTTGTTGTTGTTGTTGTTGTTGTTGTTGTTGTTGTTGTTGTTGTTGTTGTTGTTGTTGTTGTTGTTGTTGTTGTTGTTGTTGTTGTTGTTGTTGTTGTTGTTGTTGTTGTTGTTGTTGTTGTTGTTGTTGTTGTTGTTGTTGTTGTTGTTGTTGTTGTTGTTGTTGTTGTTGTTGTTGTTGTTGTTGTTGTTGTTGTTGTTGTTGTTGTTGTTGTTGTTGTTGTTGTTGTTGTTGTTGTTGTTGTTGTTGTTGTTGTTGTTGTTGTTGTTGTTGTTGTTGTTGTTGTTGTTGTTGTTGTTGTTGTTGTTGTTGTTGTTGTTGT
>CATNUY010000268.1:0-55000 GCA_951217065.1 Baccha elongata
GATGAATCAGTTAATTTTTATACTGATGGCTCAAAAACCGAAGATGGGGTGGGTGGTGGCGTGTTCTCAGACAGACTAGTCTGAGTACACATATTAATTTAAGTGCAGCCCAGGCAGCCCTGAAATCAATCTGTGCTGTTTCCACAAACTCAATAACTGCCCCGCGACTGTCCATCATCTCTCATGAAGATGGCAGAACAGTTTAACAATCAACCTCTTCTGGGTGCCAGTACACAGAGACATTTTGGGAAACTGCAAAGCCGATGAACTCGCCAGAAATGGAAGCCTAATACCGATTTTACCTACCAAGGTGAATATTGATATATCTATCGCTACAAGCAAACTTATGCTAAAACAAAATGACAAAGAGAAAACAAATTTAAGATAGACGAAACACTACTCACTGCGTAGCGACAAAGCAAGTCTGGCAACAATTGGATTTATAACCATTGTATATAAATTTCTATAGTACAACCATGGAGCAGCGCCATCTAAAGAAAGTTGTGAACTGTACATTTGGAGGTTCTTACCATTTACTAAGTGTCTATTCCGTTACCCTTAAAATAGTCGTCTTTTTACTTGTTTATTTCTATTAATTTATTTATATATGTATTATATTTATATATGTATTATATTCATATATTCCCAGTAGGAAATTTCAAAAATTCCTCGAGGAACTGGAACTTCACCGAGGAATTTTCAGAGGAATCCTTGATGAATTTAACATGGGGCTGTCATTGGCGTTCACCAAGTGACTTTCCTGGGTGAATATTAAATAGTGAAATCACCAAGTAGGTGGAGTTTGCTTATTCATAAATGAATTATATTTGATGAAATACATCATGAAAGTTCGTCAGTGATATCATTAGGTAAATAGGACTTGCTTATTCAGCAACACACAGTCTTGGTGAAAAATGAAGTGAAAGTGCAGCAGTGAAATCATCAGCCCACTATCCCCTCACTGAAAGATATCATGAATATTCAGTAATGAAATCACATGAAAAATGTAACTCGCATAATCATTAGTGAATTACGTTTGATGAATTTGAAGAAAATAAATAAAAAAAAGACAGTTCTCATGTTATATTGGTATTACATATGCTTTTTTTTAATTTGCATGTTGTTTTTTTTCATCGCTGCTTTCTTGTAATGCAGGTTCTTGATTCTCTTGAACTCTTGCTGAACAGCTTTTCTATAGAGCTGGGGTGAAGGAATTTGGTCCTAACAGCATCTGCAAAAAAAAAAAATATTGATGCATGAATGAGAAAGTGATGACTTGATTAAAATATTACTAATTATGATGAAGTTCTTATAAATTGTGAAAAAAATAATAACTTACTGAACAAAACATGACGTGTTAATGTTTTTTTAACGCTTTTAAAAGGATTTTTGCCATTATAGCCGTCGAAATTGTATGTCACAGCGACTTCTGCAGAAATTATATTTCGCAGAGCTTTTTCTATGCTGCCGCCAGATGATGCAACTATTTTTTTGAAGATATCATTCTGAAATAAAAATAAAAAAAGAGATATGAAAAATCCGTAGGTAGGAGAGTAGACAACTGTGTAGATGGTCAGCAAGATTTTTATATGGAAAACCAAAAGTTTGGATAAATAATTGAGTAATCAAAGTGAACATAAAAATGATTTGCTGAAATTTGTGGAAATGTTATTAAAATGCGAAAACTTACGTATTTTTCTTTTTCTTCTCCTGCCTTAATTTCCAGTTTGTTGAGGTCTTCTCTTCATCTTCATCTTGTATATTGTTGCTTATTTCACTTTCACTGTCTACAATATTATCCCTTTCAGATGTTATATCACTATGATTGATAATATTTTGCAAAATTATTTTGTTTTTTTTTCTAAATTATCCCTCTTTTGCTTTGCCAAGCGTTTTAAATTTCTTTTACTAAGACCACTCATTTTTAAATAAAATAAATTGCAACTCACAAACTTTTTTCAATCACTATTTATTATTTACAACAAAATAATATGTTTGGTAGCTAGGTATTTAATTAGTAACATTATTAATGTTTTTTTTACTGGCACTCGCGTTCGCGTTTAACTTCTTTGTTCTTTCAGATGCAAATGATTGATATTCGTCATTCGAGAACAAAACGATTTTGAAACAACAAGGAAAAACCAGAAAATACAGATTCTTTTTCGCCAAAAAGGAGCACGCGTTATTAAAGAACGATCAAAAAGCAACAAAAAACGCGAAAAATCAAGCAGGCGCCAGAGACAGGCGGCAACGAAAAATTAAAAAAAAAAAAGCGAATGAATATTTGCATTACTTGTCACCCTGGAAATCCTTATGTTCCTTGGTTCAGGTAGACAGAAGGCCAAGTTTATAGTTTTTTACTCCTTCTCTGTTTTGAACTGCGTACAAATCATGAATCTGTGCATTACTCGTCACCCTGGAAATCCTTGTGTTCCTTGGGTCAGGTAGAAAAAAAGGCATTGTTTATAGTTTTTGATTGCTCTTCTCTGTTTCGAGCTGCGCGCAGTTAATGAATCTGTGCATTACTCTTCACCCGGGAAATCCTTGTGTTCCTTGGGTCAGTTAGACACAAGGCAATTTTTATGGATTATTTTTTTTCCTCTTTCTCGCGAAGAACACTGAACAGCACAGATGGCCCAACTTATTTCACGAACTAGTGAATCTGTGCATGACTTGTCATCAATGGAATCATCTAATGACTTTATGTACTTGAATTGATTAATGAAATGTGAGCACTGAACTCAGTTGAACTTTTGTTCCAAGTAAAACAAAGTGTAAATGCCTTAAAAATACTGAACTGATGAAAAATCAATGCTTTTCTATAATGAAATCATAACATGCAATTTCCTCGAAAAAGTATTCGATGAATTCATTGTTCTTTTCACCAAAAAAATTCATTGAGGACGAAATTTCCTACTGGGTTATATAAAAGTAATTCCTTTATTTGCATATATGCATTCCTATTGATGAAATCAATTTGATTTCCATCTTGATAATACTGTGATATTAGTATGTAAGTCTCTTATTTATTCAACTTTAGTAAGATCTGTTAAATCTTTTTTTCTTTTCTTTTTACATGAAGGTTTTTCTTCAATGGTTTTCCTTCAAAAGAAAATTTATAATTAATATTCAATATTATTTCACAGTAGTAAGATAATATTTTACCATATCTCTGTACAAGCTGTTCTAAATCACAATATGTAAACTAAAATCTGTGTCAACTATTGAATAAATATCTATCTAAACTATTGTATTATTTTTATATTTTTATTATTTTCTTGTGATTACCTGCCCTGACAATGTTGAAATTTTTAGGGGTCTGCGCTACTTCTTCATCTACAAAATAAACGACATTGTTTGGAAAGGAAGTCTTGGAAACTTTGTTAACTACCTGTTATTACAATCATGGGTACCACTTCTGTAGCATCAGTTATATTTTGTCTTTGGGGGGCAGTTATAGCTATCATTGAAACTCATCATTGAAAATTTTCTTTTTCAATTTTGAGGCAAATTATTCAACAATTTAAATGTTTATTGGTATGAAAATGAAGGTACTAAATCATGGAATTTTTCTACCAAACAAAAAAAAAATACGCAATAAGGGCTTAGTTCACAAAATATTAACACTTTTGTTTTTTTCAGTGATTATTCAAATTTCAAAGATCATTGAAATCACAAATTGAGTTTTTTTTTTGATAGAAAATTCTATAATTCACTACCTATATTTTAATAGCAGTTAACACCAACAATGATGGATAATTTGCCTTGAAATTAAATTCAACGTGAGTTTCAATGACAGCTATAACTGACCCCTTACTCAGACGACGACGGAAGCAAGTTGAATTCACCTTACCCATAATATACAGAACTTTTAATTATACATCCAGCTAAACGAAACCATATATCTTAGTCATGAAATAATTATTTATAAATGCAACATACTCACTCATTACGTTTTGCAGCAAAATATTTTTGACCTTATTTTTACTACTAGAAATTCGTATAAATTAATTCCTTCCATGTCAACGACAAACAAACGACAAACCAAAATAAACCGTTTTATTATAATAATCCCGTTACATTCCAGCGAGTAGAAGCAATGAAATTAAAATTCTGCCAGGTATTTGTGGATAGAAACTGCGGCAGGCACGAGTACGATAACTTGGGCGCCTATAATTGATAAAGGATTTTTGTAGAGGGGTCAAATACAAACATTTTTTACTAGGGGTGTTGGGGGGGGTTCTATCACCCAGCCGGCAATTTTTTGCATCTGCAAAAAAAAAATATTGATGCATGAATGAGAAAGTGATGACTTGATTAAAATATTACTAATTATGATGAAGTTCTTATAAATTGTGAAAAAATAATAACTTACTAAACAAACATGACGTGTTAATGTTTTTTTAACGCTTTAAAAGGATTTTTGCCATTATAGCCGTCGAAATTGTATGTCACAGCGACTTCTGCAGAAATTATATTTCGCAGAGCTTTTTCTATGCTGCCGCCAGATGATGCAACTATTTTTTTGAAGATATCATTCTGAAATAAAAATAAAAAAGAGATATGAAAAATCCGTAGGTAGGAGAGTAGACAACTGTGTAGATGGTCAGCAAGATTTTATATGGAAAACCAAAAGTTTGGATAAATAATTGAGTAATCAAAGTGAACATAAAAATGATTTGCTGAAATTTGTGGAAATGTTATTAAAATGCGAAAACTTACGTATTTTTCTTTTTCTTCTCCTGCCTTAATTTCCAGTTTGTTGAGGTCTTCTCTTCATCTTCATCTTGTATATTGTTGCTTATTTCACTTTCACTGTCTACAATATTATCCCTATCAGATGTTATATCACTATGATTGATAATATTTTGCAAAATTATTTTGTTTTTTTTTTCTAAATTATCCCTCTTTTGCTTTGCCAAGCGTTTTAAATTTCTTTTACTAAGACCACTCATTTTTAAATAAAATAAATTGCAACTCACAAACTTTTTTCAATCACTATTTATTATTTACAACAAAATAATATGTTTGGTAGCTAGGTATTTAATTAGTAACATTATTAATGTTTTTTTTACTGGCACTCGCGTTCGCGTTTAACTTCTTTGTTCTTTCAGATGCAAATGATTGATATTCGTCATTCGAGAACAAAACGATTTTGAAACAACAAGGAAAAACCAGAAAATACAGATTCTTTTTCGCCAAAAAGGAGCACGCGTTATTAAAGAACGATCAAAAAGCAACAAAAAACGCGAAAAATCAAGCAGGCGCCAGAGACAGGCGGCAACGAAAAATTAAAAAAAAAAAAAGCGAATGAATATTTGCATTACTTGTCACCCTGGAAATCCTTATGTTCCTTGGTTCAGGTAGACAGAAGGCCAAGTTTATAGTTTTTTACTCCTTCTCTGTTTTGAACTGCGTACAAATCATGAATCTGTGCATTACTCGTCACCCTGGAAATCCTTGTGTTCCTTGGGTCAGGTAGAAAAAAAGGCATTGTTTATAGTTTTTGATTGCTCTTCTCTGTTTCGAGCTGCGCGCAGTTAATGAATCTGTGCATTACTCTTCACCCGGGAAATCCTTGTGTTCCTTGGGTCAGTTAGACACAAGGCAATTTTTATGGATTATTTTTTTTCCTCTTTCTCGCGAAGAACACTGAACAGCACAGATGGCCCAACTTATTTCACGAACTAGTGAATCTGTGCATGACTTGTCATCAATGGAATCATCTAATGACTTTATGTACTTGAATTGATTAATGAAATGTGAGCACTGAACTCAGTTGAACTTTTGTTCCAAGTAAAACAAAGTGTAAATGCCTTAAAAATACTGAACTGATGAAAAATCAATGCTTTTCTTTAATGAAATCATAACATGCAATTTCCTCGAAAAAGTATTCGATGAATTCATTGTTCTTTTCACCAAAAAAATTCATTGAGGACGAAATTTCCTACTGGGTTATATAAAAGTAATTCCTTTATTTGCATATATGCATTCCTATTGATGAAATCAATTTGATTTCCATCTTGATAATACTGTGATATTAGTATGTAAGTCTCTTATTTATTCAACTTTAGTAAGATCTGTTAAATCTTTTTTTCTTTTCTTTTTACATGAAGGTTTTTCTTCAATGGTTTTCCTTCAAAAGAAAATTTATAATTAATATTCAATATTATTTCACAGTAGTAAGATAATATTTTACCATATCTCTGTACAAGCTGTTCTAAATCACAATATGTAAACTAAAATCTGTGTCAACTATTGAATAAATATCTATCTAAACTATTGTATTATTTTTATATTTTTATTATTTTCTTGTGATTACCTGCCCTGACAATGTTGAAATTTTTAGGGGTCTGCGCTACTTCTTCATCTACAAAATAAACGACATTGTTTGGAAAGGAAGTCTTGGAAACTTTGTTAACTACCTGTTATTACAATCATGGGTACCACTTCTGCAGCATCAGTTATATTTTGTCTTTGGGGGCCAGTTATAGCTATCATTGAAACTCATCATTGAAAATTTTCTTTTTCAATTTTGAGGCAAATTATTCAACAATTTAAATGTTTATTGGTATGAAAATGAAGGTACTAAATCATGGAATTTTTCTACCAAACAAAAAAAAAATACGCAATAAGGGCTTAGTTCACAAAATATTAACACTTTTGTTTTTTTCAGTGATTATTCAAATTTCAAAGATCATTGAAATCACAAATTGAGTTTTTTTTTTGATAGAAAATTCTATAATTCACTACCTATATTTTAATAGCAGTTAACACCAACAATGATGGATAATTTGCCTTGAAATTAAATTCAACGTGAGTTTCAATGACAGCTATAACTGACCCCTTACTCAGACGACGACGGAAGCAAGTTGAATTCACCTTACCCATAATATACAGAACTTTTAATTATACATCCAGCTAAACGAAACCATATATCTTAGTCATGAAATAATTATTTATAAATGCAACATACTCACTCATTACGTTTTGCAGCAAAATATTTTTGACCTTATTTTTACTACTAGAAATTCGTATAAATTAATTCCTTCCATGTCAACGACAAACAAACGACAAACCAAAATAAACCGTTTTATTATAATAATCCCGTTACATTCCAGCGAGTAGAAGCAATGAAATTAAAATTCTGCCAGGTATTTGTGGATAGAAACTGCGGCAGGCACGAGTACGATAACTTGGGCGCCTATAATTGATAAAGGATTTTTGTAGAGGGGTCAAATACAAACATTTTTTACTAGGGGTGTTGGGGGGGGTTCTATCACCCAGCCGGCAATTTAATGAAAAAAGTACTAAAAATGGAAAAAGAATTATTAAAAAATAACGGTAATCTTTTTTGAAAGCCAATATCTGTTTTATTAGCCAGTTTTTAAATCAAGTGAAATCTATTTATAGTTTTTGAAAAAACTACCTTCAAACTAAATATTTGGGGAAAAACATAAAAAAAATATTTAAAGTGTAATTTTTCCAAACTTTGAAATTTTCTATTATATATTTTTTTTATCAATTAATTTTGTTTTGCTTGAGTATTTTACGTGGTCTGATTTTGATAGTAAGAATAGAATATGGATTAAATCTTTACAAATTGACTAAACATTATCATACTTTCCCAACACCAAGCCTTACGGCGTATAAATAGGCGTATAACCGGCGTATGTTTGGGGGGGCATGCTGCTCCCCTGCAATCCCCTGCTTGGGCCTGTGATAGGATTTGTGGTTGGTGCGAGTTTGGGTAAATGCAAAGTTTCTTTTAGATTAAAAACATTTCTTTTTCAATAATTAATTGTTGAAATTTTAAATTATTTTGAAAGTTTTGTTTAAATCTACATCGGAAATTTTGGATCTATTTCGCTTTTCTTCCAAATTTTCTTCGACATTATAAATCTCAAGTCCGAACCCTGCTTGACCATAAGAAACGAACATACAATCGAATTTTGAACCGTTATATTTTAATAGAAACGTGGTACAGGTTATTGTTTAGCAAAGTCATTCATTGTTTAACCTTTGTGAAAGTGAAGTGTGTTTTTTTAATATATACAGAATGGCGTCTAAGCATCCACTGCTTCATCCAAAATTAAATAATTTTTCAATATTTTGTTCGTTCTGGTTTTTAGTTTCGAGATTCGACAAACGAAAAAAGTTAGGTTAATTTTTATCAAAAGAAGCCTTATTAAATATACAAAAAAAAAATACTCATAAAAGAGTACTTCCAGTAATTTTCAATTTTCTCAAAAACGAGAGGCCATAAAAGCTTTCTGTTTTTCGTGTTTGATTTAAAATTAATATGAGCATTGACCATTTCACAATTTTGAGCAAAATTGATGCAATTATTTCTTTTTGCGTTTTTCTTAACAAAATTTTGATTTCGAATGCAATTTTTTTGAAAACTATCGACACAAATAATTTAATTTAAATGTTGGATTAAAGATAATTTTACTGGCTTTTAAAACCTTTATTGTCTTGCATTTTCAGTACTGTCGTTTCTTTATAATATTTGTTTTTCCATTTAAGTCGTTTTTATCGAAAATCACCCCTACCTCCTAAAAGGAGCGAGATAGAACCCCCCCTTTCATAGTAAGAAATGCTTGTATTTGACCTTTCTACAAAAATCCGTTAACAATTTCGGCGCCAAAGTTATCGTACTCTCTCCCTGCGGCAAAACATACACACGTGCTCAGATAAAATGAGTTCTCGCACTAATACTTTCTCACTTTATATAAATTTTTTGTGCCGACTAAACATCGGATCCGTTGTCTCCTTCTATGGATATTCTATAATTTCAAACGTCAAATGATACACAACTACAAAGAAAAAAAAATCTTTTTGCGTTTCATTCGGCATCTCAGAGCTAAATCTGAAGTTACCAATGAAAACGCCCATAAAATGTCGATTTTAGATTTGCGAGATTAAATATTTTCACAGAATCAGCTCGGCGTAGGTTGCGACATCATAGGTATTCGCAGAATTACTCGAGATACTATCAAGTAGTGATCCTATGATCAGACATGCAAGATATCTGAAGAATTTCTGGCGTCTATCGCTATGTAATCCGTTTGGTTGACCATTTTTTAATCACAAGACTACCAAGTTCTCTTGTACATATTGATTTCCGGGAATGAGGTGCTCACTATGATGACATTTTGCCCGCCCACATAGTCAAAGAGTCTGAGCCCGTTATTAGATATTTGATCGTGCAGGCTTTGTATTCCTTTATCGCCATGGAGAAATATAGAACCACGCTCTTGTAAGGTTTCTACGCAAAGGAGTCAGAGGTTATTTGTAAGCTTTATGTGACCTACAAAAATACGTCTGGTCATATCGCAACAAAAACACTATTCACCGATTATAAAACAAATGGGCATCCTGTTTGTGTTTATGTTGTAAGTGACGATAAGACAGACATTGAGATGGATGCTCACTGCTCAGACATGGTAAATGTGTCCAAAACCGGTAGACTTGCCGATTTTTCTGACGACAAGTAATAGCACAAGCTGTATAACCAAATCCTATGGTGAAGCGGAAATTGTATATCACCATTTAAGATCAATGAATAATAATCGTCTGTGTTCCCGAAATCTATATTTTTCTGAAATTTTAAACCTTTCGCCTATTATGTTATTCTCACAACGAAGAACCTTGTTACAATATTGTCAAATTAGTTGTTCACATATCTCAAATAAATGTGTTGATGTTTAACATTGTCGTAGAACGACTTCCCCGGACCTATCATATATGGACAATGAACAAAGAACAAGACAACAGCTTATAAAGAAAGCTATTATTTCAATTTCAATAACATTATTAGCAAAGAAAATTGACGTAAATAAGGACTTCCCACCACCCACCGCCCGACACGCCACCAGATTGTTCACCATTACTGATCAGGTTCACCCCTATACCAGGACGTAGAAAACGGGGGGGTTGATTTTTCTTTATTAAAATAACATAACTACTTAAAATTGCTAATGTCTCGCGCTGTTAACGCTTTGATGCTTTGCTCTCTTTACGGGTAACTGATGATGTGATGGGAATTTCCCAAGAGGCCTTGGCTAAGCCTTTGGCGAAATCCTCTAAACGGATTTGTGTACGGAGTACAAAGAACATGATTCGAGTGGGGTTATTGGATCGGATGCCATAAAATAAAACCACACAACTGTCATAGACATGGCACATACTATAGCATATAAGCAATAAACTGAAAAATGTCCTTATGGGAATCTTTGAGCTGATAGTGCTTATAGATGAAGTATACTATACCTGTATACAACTCAGTGCTTGTATTTCTGTATATAGTGCGTTGTGTGTACCTTTTAATCAGAATTTCCATGTGGGTGTATTTATTTGGCTTCAAAACGCGTGTTGCATGGCTTTCTAATGAATTTGTGTTTTCCGTAGCTGATGGTATAAATGGTTTTGGCTGTAAGTTCAAGACGGGGATTAAGGTATTAAAGTAATTTTTTTTTGTGGCTACAGTAAATAATCACAATAATTAGACTTATTATGAAGGATAACAAGGAAAGCAATTGTCCCAGAGGGATGTATATTTGTGAAATAAGGGAAGTTATTCATTGATGAAAGATACGTATTTAATTAGAAACCTTCCCATCATCGGTTGAGAAATGCTCACAAGGATTCAGTGTTTCATTATATTCTTATGTTTTCATTTGAGTTTGAAAATACTTGCAACCGTTATAATATATACCTAGTTAAAATCTACTTTAAATCAATAATTAAAAAACATGTTTTTTTCCGCGTTCCAAATATTTTGTAGTTGTAATGTTGAAGACCCTGGCAGATTCAGCAAAGATGAAGTGCGTAAAAGTGGAGAAGATTGGATTCATCGGCTTTACCCCAGAAAACATCGGCAAGCTTTCCGGTTATGTTTGAGTCTAACTAAATGCCGGTGGCGTTGCATTTTCTTGTTTTTGGATATCTTAGGTCTGCTTCTGTTTTCGGTCTGCGAATGTTTAAGAATGTTCTATGGTAATGCTTCTGGGGTGAGTTATGATTTAGATTCCGCAGCGTGTCTGCTAAATATTGGACAGAACGAATTAAGTTGGGCGTGTTGTATTTTATTTATGATGTAATTTTTCTCGAGGGTTCTTCCGATCTTTGTACTTATAATTTTATCGAACTTTGTTATATGAAGTCGCCAGTTGTCGTCAACTTGTTTTCATACTTCTTTTACATTGTCCAACATTGTGAACCATATGTCCGTATGTAAGCGCTGGATGAACCACTGCAGTGTAAAGTTCACCTTTCAGCTAAGGGGGCATTTTCGCTCATATTTAATATGAAATTGTTCTCACGTCACTTCATCCACCTTGAGAAGCGCGGTTCTATTTGGGTGCCATGACATTTGGCCAAGCGTCATATGGATATATTTACAAATTTTCCCATATGACAATATCACAAAGCGTCATATGGCCATATTTGTTCATATGGCCATTTTCCGCTTTACAAAAGTGTCCTTTGGCAATTTTGGCATAATGTCACTTTCAAATGTACTTTTTGAAACAGCGTTCTTCCAAATTATGGTTAATATCTTAATCTTCCAGGGGAAAGTGGTGGCGGGTGTATAGTTTTGGTAACGGTAAGAAACGAAAAGCGTAGCTGATGAATAGAATATTAATTTGGGGTGTGGAAATTTAAAATTCGATCGAATTTACGGGGTACGGTGAGAAATGAAAAGCGTAGCTGAAAAAAAATTTAAGAATCGAGGATCATTTGGGGTGTAAAAATTAAAAATTCACACCAATTTTTCTATGGTGCAAGGTTCTAGGTTCAAGGCTGGATACGTTAAGAAACGAAAAGTGTAATGTGAAAATTAAAAATTCGCGCGAACAAATCTTACATTGAGCCCCAGCATCAGTGTGGTTGCAGGGTGGCAGCATTACCTTCATAACACTTCACTGTTTGCGTTTTGACCCTCTTAAAGAGTATGACTAAAAGTCGCGAAAAATAAGGCCATATGACACTTTGGCAAAGCGACCAATGACCAAATTTACAAATATGGCCATATGACGCATAGTGAAAGTGTCAAAATGGCCAAATTTATAAATATGGCCATAAGACGCTCGGCCAAATGTCATGGTATATTAGCACGAATTTTTAATTTTCACACCCCAAATTGATGCTCTATTCGTAAAAAATTTTTCAACTAAGCTTTTCGTTTCTTAACCTACCCAGCTATGCATCGAGGACAAATCTAACAGTGAGCCCCAGCATCAGAGTGGTTGGAAGGGGTCAGCATGCCCTTTATTACGCTTCACTGTTTGTCTTTTGACCTTCTTAAAGAGTATGGCTAAAAGTCGCAAAAACATAAGGCCATATGACACTTTGGAAAAGCGACAAATGGCCAAACTTACAAATATGGCCATATGACGCATTGTGAAAGTGTCAAATGGCCAAATTTATAAATATGGCCATATGACACTTGGCCAAATGTCATGGCATTTCACTTCAATCCATACAGACGCCTGCAAGTTCGGATATGGTGTAGTATTACACCCTGTGCAGTTAATGAGCCGGAAGACCAGTGAGAATAAAGAACAGTATCATTCTTATGAACTGGAGGTAATAGCGATGATTAAGGCGTTAAAGAAATGTCAAGTATACGTGCTAGGTATACGAATTAAAATTAAAACCGATTGCAACGCGTTCACGCAAATTATGAAAAAACAGGATGTGCCGCTGAAAGTTGCTAGATTGGCAATGTTTCTAAAGGAACTAAATTACGAGATCAAACATAGCTCGAGTTCTAAGATGAGACATGACGACGCGTTGAGCAGAGTCTACTGCCTTATGATTGAAGATTCGTTAAATCACCGAAACACCGTCAAGGAACTTGTTGTTATACCAACTGATATGGAAAGAGAGATGATTGGCATCGCACACCAGCAGGTGCATTTTTTCGTTAAGAAAACAGAAGAACTGCTAAAAAACAATTTTATATACCGGGTGTGACCAGCGAGGTAACCGAGGCAGTCAGAGGATGTGTAAAGTGTTTAATCTCTGAATCTAAAGCTAGCAAGAAAGAGGGCTTACTTTGGCCGATCAATAAAGAAGACAAGCCACTTGAAACATATCACATAGACCATGTAGGACCAATGGAACAAACCCACAAGCTATAAAACTATATCTTGGTAGTGGTAGACGCGTTCTCCAAATTCGTCCGGCTCTATCCAACGAAGAGTACGGGAACGGCTGAGGTTGTGGATAGGCTAAGAAAGCAAGGAAGTATCTTTGGTAATCCTTGAAGGATTATAATGGACAGAGGTATGGCTTTCACGTCAACTGTCTTTGAGAGTTATTGCAAAGAAGTGGATATTCAACATCTGACAATAGCAACAGGGGTGCCACGAGGGAATGGTCAGATGGAAAGGATCCACAAAATCATTGTTCCGATGTTAACGAAAGCTTGTTTAGGTAGTCCTGCCAACTGGTATAAACACGTAGATAAGGTGCAACAGGTACTTAATAGTTCTCCGTCAAGAAGTACAAAATTTAGTCCACTTCAGAGAAGCGTGAATGGTTGTACGAGGCAATCATTCAAGAGCTAGACAAAGAACGAGACGAAATAAGAAAGGAGGTGTGTCAGAACATAATAGCCGTTCAGGCGGAGAACAAGAGATCTTTCGATAAAACAAGAAAGCCGGAGAAAGAATTTAAGCCAGGTGTATTAGTCGCCATCAAGCACACACAGTTTTTAACGGGGATGAAACTCTGACCAAAGTTCTTAGGACCCTGCAAAGTTGTAGAGAAACGGGCTCATGAGAGACATGATGTTGAGAAAGTTGACGAACACGGAGGTCCATATAAAATAACTACTGTGGCTGAGAACATGAAACCCTGAAATCTTTCATTCGGGGCGATCCGTCAGAATAGCCGATTGTGGGATTGAGAATCGGACGACAGTGAACATACAACTACTTACCTATTGAACGGACAGCGAACGGCACACACATACATACACTACACACACAACATACCGACAACATACTTGAACAAACGGACGAACGAAAGACAGGATAATGGGAAGCAGCGTCCCTTTCAAATACCAACCAGGTTCCTTTAATTTCTTGTAACAATTCAGTCATCAAACTCATATTGTAGCCATCGGTCGTTTTGCTGTTAAGTCGTTTTATTCAATAAAGAAAACTATGTATTTAAACATAAACTCTAGACAAAGTGCTTTATTTTGTATATTTTGGAAAGACGTTTTTAACTAAATTGTATGGTAAGAGCCAACCCTACATTTATATATTCTGGCATGGAGGCAACCCTATCAATATTTGACAAATGTTTTTTATAAATAAATAATGAGCTTTTTGAAGGAATATAACTCAAAAATAAAATATCAGGAAACCACAGCCAATAACATCCACACGAAAACAAAGTTGATCAATATGTAATTTATCAGCAACAAAAACATCGATGTCAACTGCAACAGCTCCAAGAATGCGATTTACAGCAACCAAACTCCTCTTGATTTAATGTCATAGAAACGATCATGTAGCCAGGTTTCAGTAAACAGAAAAATATCATACTGGCACTGGCAAGCGTCTATCCAAAGAGAGTTCTCTTAGCTTAGAAGAAAAATCGTTAATTTTTTGATAATACATACAAATCTCTGAATTGTTGTCATGGTTAAAGCTTTGCACTAGTTGAGAGTGCAGATTCAAAGTATTATTATTTTGAGAATAAGTTACTAATGGTGATGATGTAGATGTTAGATTATTTTATTGGGTCTTCGATTTTGGGAAAAAAATTAAAAAAATGTACATACACATTCATCGAACAATTATTTACATTGGTTGCATCAATTAATTTGGTTGAAGGTATACCGACCAGCGCTGCAGTAAATCACACTTTCGAAATCACACTTTCAAAAATGTTTGGCACTGTTGCACCCATTGGCACTCACAAATAAATTTGGCACCCTTCATTTCAAAAAGTGTAAAATCCTTGATTTCGTTTTTTTGATACCGTATCCTGTGACCGTGACCTGCAAAAAATATAAGTTGTGTAAGTATATTGTCCAATAAATTAATTTATATTACTATAAAAATTCGTCAAAAACTAAAAAGAAACAAATAACTAGACTAAAAAAAACAAATTTGTTCATTAGCCATCGAAACTCAGTCAAATTTCGAGTCACCGTTGACGACATACGCAGAATAATTTTTTTCTTGTGAAAAGACAAGACCTTATCTTGTTTTTCTTTATTCATAATAGGTCATTTATGTTTTTTCATATTAGATGTCAACAATAGTTTCTTTAAATATTTGCACTGTAAGAAACTGTTTATAAATTGCTCTGCGAAATTTTATCAATAGGAATTCATCAATGAAAACACATTAAATACCTAAATATATTATAGAAAAATAAAATTTGTATCAATTAATGCCAATATACACATACATACATACATACATACATACATACCTATAATAGCCCAAGAAAATTAGACAAAACCAAAATCAAAATTTAAAAAAATTCGGAGAATCTCTATTTTGACGGGGTTTCAATTTGATGACTAGAGCAAATCCATCAAAAGTCGTTTTTCTTTTTTTCGTTCAGAGCAAATCCAGAGTTTTGTTTCTTATTTCGCTCAAAGCATTCAGATAATGGCAATTTAATTTATGTTTTCGTTCAGAAATGGTTCAGATCATGATCAGAGTGCACTCTATTAGCTCAGGATAAATTTACTAAGCATTCTTAGTACAATGCTGAACAATTATCAAAAAAATTTAAATCGCTGATGAATCTATTCATTCTGGTGCTGTGCTTGGGTTTTATTTAATAAAATGTGAAATATGTTATTTTATGCATTAAATTAATTTCAGGGTTTAAATAGACTAAATCAATAAGGCAAATTAATAACTTTCAACGCTCAGACGTCAGACCTTGTTCAGTTCAGAGAACACTCAGCTCTGAACGATCAGACTCTATTCAGACCTCTGTTTTGAACGAAAAAAAGAAAAAACACCAAAGTACTCGAAATTTGGACTGGGGCTTAAATTGTAGGGTAGACAAGGGATTAAGATTCAGTTTTTAGCAAATTTCTTATAAACTATGAACTTTTTGAATTTTTTGAAGGAGCTTTTAAAGTTTAATGATTTACAAAAAAAAAAACATCTTTATACTTTTTATCGTGCCATCAATTGATTTTCAAAAAAAAAACATATTAAATTGTTAAAAAATGGTTATCACAACACTGCACTATTTCTCGATATCTTCCTAGTATTTGGCCTTTTTTTTCAATAGGTATAATCGACAAAACCTTTTGCTAGCGTCGATGTTCTGGATTGTTTTGAGTCTGAGGCAATCTGAATGCTGGTTTCGACTGTCAAATCTTCTGTATTCTTACAACCAAATGAAATGCATATGTTGAGTGTGTTGCTGTTTGCCACCCTTTGGCATTCATACAAATAACAGTTGGCACTGCGATTTTATATTCAGCAGCAGCGCTGATACCGACTTTAAAATTTGTAAATTTAAGAGGAATCATGGTTTTGGTTTGTGTTATTCGATAATTTACTTTCATTGGAAATTAGGTTGTTGTTGATGGGCTTTACAGATTTACTGGTAAATATATAACTCAATTTTAAATCAAAGTCCCACATTTTTTTCATGAGCAGATCCACCACAGAGACCAAGTCATTTACTTAAGTAAATAATTCTCTAATTAGAAATTTGGCACACTCAGAACAATGGTATGGAAAATTAGATTTAATTTTGCCTATTTCTTTAATCGAATTTTCAGAAATTCCCGAAAAGATTTTATGAAATAACTTTCCACAAAACAGATCGCACTTAATTCACTCATCAAGCAAGGTATTTAGACATTTAGCGCACTTTCAAGTTACTTTGTTAGACATGATTGATTAAGAAAACACAACCAAAAAGGCTCAAGCACATCGAGATAGAGAGGTCGTGTAGACCCGGTGAGGATGCTGTGCTGCTGAATCAAATGATGAATGTTTTCAATTAAGCCTTGAGCTAAAACCGATAGGGTTTTCGTTGCGTCTCGCCTGGGTTAGCCTAGAGAAAGTGAATTGGATTGAAGATCAACAAGTCGACTGTTTTTGAGCTTTGAATAAATTGGCGGCAGTTTGAAAATAAAGTGCCTGATCCGCTAGCCGCTAACGATTGAGCATTAAGTTTTCCGAAAAATTCTAATTTCGACTCTGAATCTGCAAGACGGCTCGCATTTGAGCGCTTGGTCGCCAAATCGGCAATTTTACCGACATAATTGCTGATTGAATCGATTGCGATTGAAATTTGACTAAATTGTAAACGCAGGGCTGCCACTTCTAGTTAAAATTCCTCGAAAGACTTAATTTTAATATAAGCTGACTTAGAGGTTTGATTCGACATTCGATAACGAAAAAACTTGAGCTATTTGCTTGAACTTGAACGTTGCAGCCATAGACTCTTTAAACCCGAATCTTGAAATTGATTACCAGCTAATGCACGCACATCTCAAGCTCACTTTGATTTGTTATAGATTCAATGAGAGGAGCACGATTCAAAATTACATCCCTGCACAAATTAACCGTCAGCGTATACAGAAAACTAAGTTCCGTAAATATTTCGAGCTATCCGACCCGACATTGGCTACCAGATCCTTCTGTTTCGGTTGCTTGTTGCTTGAACACCTTCCTGACAAAATGGCGTCTTTGTGTCGCTGCCTCCATTGGCAGCATAAAATAAGGCAAACGGCATTTCCTGTAGCTTGAGATGCTGCGCCGTTAGCCGACAAATAACTGGAACTGGATGTAAGCACAAAAATAAATCACCTGTGATTATTTACTTGTGACGTTGCCGTTAGCCACAAGAATAAAGCAAACTACAATGCCGTTGCTAGGCAAAAATGTGAACGGTATGTACTAGAGCTCTTGATATTACCCGAGTTCTACAACTACCCATAAGCTCGGGTCAAAAAATACCCAGGTATTACCCGAGAAATCGGGTACCCGGGTACGAGGAAATAAATTCGAGTACCCGGGTACCCAGGTACCAGAATTCACAAAAGTGCTAATAATTTGAATGCAATAGTTAACAAAAGTAATTTTAGCCTTTAATAATCATAACATTAATTCTCAAAATTTAAAATATATAAACACACATAAATAATCTTTCTTTTAAGAACTTCGGGTACCCGAGTATTTCGGATAATCGGGTACACGGGTTCTCTGGTATCTTCAAATACACGGGTTTTAAGAGCTCAAGTGTTTACCGTTGCCTGCAGCGGAGCATTTCCAACGTGCACGGTAAATTGTAGCTGTTCCGCGGTGTGGGTGGTAGTGGTTGCGTGCTGCAATTGTTATGCGATGATTCTGGCCTTTCAGAGTGGCACTCTGACGAGTTGACCAGACGTTCAGAGGAGCGGCGTTTTCTGATGGTGCTTCGGAGCTGCTGTGAGGTTGCGACGATCACGTCGGGGTCACCAATTTGGGGATACAAACCGAAAATATGACCCAACAAACTGCTTTGACAATGTACCTCGATAACGGGTCACTGCCGTTGTGACGAAGACTCATCCTTTTCCACTTGCTTATAACCAATTTGCTTCATCAACTTCAAGGAAAGTAAACGGTCGCGAAACTAGCAAGTATGATATCGATTGTTCTTATCTTGGTCTAATTCGTAATAGAAAATCTTATATGCTTTGATCTCCACAACCAGGAAACGAGCCTTGTTTTTAGTTTCCAGTTTGCCATTTTCTTCTTTGGAAATACAACATACCAATCTCCTTCTTGTTATCCTCTCTTCCAAATCGCCAAACGCAACCCCAGTACTCGCATGAACTTTTTGGGGAAGCTTTAAATTGTCATTTTGTTGCTAGGCTAACTTTGGTGTCATTTGCTTGGATATGATTGATCTCTTAGTCGTCTCTTATGAAAAGCAAGACCAATTCATTACATGTAAACAGCAGGTATATTCGACCTGTCCTCCCGTGATGATGATTGATCAAATTCGAACAAACTAACTGCACCGTAAGAAGAAACAGAATTATTCTACCAATTATTATTCTACATAAATGATATTAAATAATTTTTTTCAGACGCTTATCTTTTCTACTTGCGATTATAAGTACTATAAGGCAAGTTATGAACAAAGTGAAAGAAATGACAAAGTGATTCCCCCAATTGATAAACATGAAAATATATCATCATTAAAAAGACCTAAACATGATTGTTGAACGTAGCCATACGAAAATAAAAAAAAAATTATACAAAACTATACAAGAGTAAAAGATTAGGTTCAAATTAACTTGTGGTTCTTTTAATCTATTGCCGGGATTTTTTGAAAATAAATTCTTCATCGGAGCTTGAAGAACGATCAAGAAGAGTAAGTGCAACTATTCCCAGGTCATGATGCTGAACATATTTCTTGATTTTGCCATTGTAATGACCGAGTAGAAAAGGAGACATGGCAATGATATCGAAAGATGTTTTACGAAAAAAAAAATCTAATTTAAATAAAGAATGCAAATTAAAAGAAGTTTATAATTAAAATACATGCAGTGATAAAAAAATTAATTTTATACTTCTATGTTTCATAAACGGTCACACTCTTTCTCTATCAACAAAAGCTAAATACCTAGGAGTTATTCTGGACCCTAAGCTTAGCTGGAAAATCAATATCGAAGAACGTGTGAAGAAAGCAAGTATAGCCTTCTATGCATGTAGTAAAACTTTCGGGTAAATATGGGGTCTGAAGCCTAAAATGATATTATAGACTTACACAGCTGTAGTAACATACGGATCGATCGTATGGTGGCCAGCCCTAATTAAAAAATATAATATAGACAAACTGAAAAAGATTCGAAGAACAGCCAGCATAGGTTCCACAGGTGTAATTAGATCTTGCCCAACCGATGCCTTAAGCGTTATTCTTAATCTTTTGCCTCTTGACCTTCACATCAAATACATGGTATCCTGCAGTGCAACCAGGCTTAAAGAAGCAAGCTGTTGGGCAGAAAGACCCTATGGTCATGGACAAATTTTAAAACTGTTGCCAACAGATCTTCGCTCAGTCCATATTGACTACCAATACCCTTGTCTTGACTTTGATAAAAGTTTCAATGTGCTTTTTCCTACCAGAGACGAATGAAAAAACGATACGGTGACAAATGAATATGACACCACAATTTTCACTGACGGCTCAAAGATGGTTGATGGAGTTGGGCGGGTGTTTACTCCGACAAACTTAAAATTAGTCAATCGTTCCGTCTGCCTGACGCTGCCAGCATATTTCAAGCTGAAGTGCTTGCTTTTAAGGAAGCCTGTAGGATACTCAAAGAAAAAAAAAAATCTAACCATAATATTCATAATGTAGCCATTTGTTTAGATAGCCAAGCTGCAATTAAAGCAATTAACAGCTGCCTGGTGTCTTCAAAGATAGTTCATCAATGCAGAGCAGAGCTCTCAGGTTTCAGTGAAAGTATAAAAATTTCTCTCGTATGGGTCCCAGGCCATAGCGACATCCAAGGCAACGAGCGAGCAGATGATCTTGCTAGGCAAGGATCAGCCCTTCTCGTCTCTCAGGCGGAATCAGTAGATCTTCCACTGGGCTTCGTGAAGGGCAGAATATATGACCATTTCCTTTCAGAATCAACAAAGAGGTGGCAAGGTTTGGCAACCTGTAAAATAACTAGAAAGATATGGCCAACCTTTGACAAAAACAGATCGAATGATTTAATAAAACGAAACAGTGACGATTGCAACGGCCAGGGTCGTTGCAATCGTCACTGGCCATTGGCCAATAGGCGAACATGCAGCTAAACTGCTCATACCTTTCAACAGCAACTGCAGTCGTTGTAGAAATCCGCTAGAGAAGGAAACTATTGAGCATTTCCTCTGCTACTGTCGGGCCCTGGCTAGGTCTCGCCTCCAGGCATTTGGTAGCCTGTTTCTCGACAATCTAAACGTGCTGTCGAACAAAAGGATAAATGATTTTACTGCTTTTCTCAACAGCACTAATTGGCTCTCACAAACCAAGCAATATCTCTATTTCAACTCTCACCTTGGAAGTTTTTGAAACTTCCCTTTAGGACTGGCTTTTCGGACTAGCACTTACTTAATTTTGTGGCGAAAGCATCAAAACGCGGATTTACACCTGGCAGGTGTACCTTGCCTTTGAACGGGCCTAGCCTCATATAGATCTAGTGTAAAGTTAATTGGTCGACTCTCAGTCCAAATGGAACCACCCAGCACACAGTGGCTTAGAACAAAAACTGATCCCCTTAGTTTAACAGTCACTACCACTATATCACAAAAAACTAGGTCAAACGAGTTATGGTATCAAAACGGTGCTTTTCCGCGCTAATTGGGTTTCTTCGGAACAGTTGTTCTGCGAAACTGAAATCTTACCTACCTAACTATGTTTCATAAAAAATCACTCACTCTGTAATCGCCCATTCGACTTGAAAAATATCACATTTCTGATTGTTTTTTGAAGTAACAGCTCCAATATTCAAAATTATCAACAAATACCGATATTTATAAGGAAAAGGTTTTGCTATCGTTAAATTGATTTTTTACACTCCTTAGACAGCTCTTATAAAAGTATTTAAAATAAACTTACTGTACGCAATAAGCTATTCATATTTAACTCACCTGACCTACCGATTTTGGTAAACAAAATTGTTAAATATATTTATATATTTAAAAATAACTGGCATACCACGATTTTCTGGGAAAACTCTGATTTGTTACAAATTAATTTTCAAATTTATTAATATTATTATTTCTTTTTAATTAAAAGAAGTTAAGAAATTATTGCTTGTAAAATAATTACGTGGAAGGTTCTTTCAAGCTCTTAGGTAACCTGCTACGTGAGCAAGTTTGTGCGACCCAGTCGTGCCTTTTATTTTTTTTAATATATAATAAATTAATGCTTCCAGCAACATGTTTGACCATAAGTATACGCTCCGTTATTCTGGTACCCTACTTTTCATTTCACACAATCCCAGTCAATGCTTATTTGACAAACATCTCATTCCCACCGCATGTACCTATGTAAGCCACAAGAAAGGGAAAAACTGTAACCCGCCGTTTATCGTATTTTAGTTGACAAAACTCGTTCACTTTTTCTTCCTATTCAACAAATCTGATTAATAAAATGTCTCCTTGAAATTCAACCTTCTGTGCTCAAATACACATTTAATCTAATTCACTTACTGTCCGCACAATTGCAAACTATACCCCATACAATACACGCTCGGCTTACACACTGTCTCGTAACATCATCTCCTTCAAATTGACACATCACGCATTTAATTGCTGTCAAACCATTCTAACAAAGACTTTATTAGATTCACCCTTCCGAAAAATTTGTCTACATACACACGCATCATCATCACCATCTCATCATCATCATCATCATCATCATCAACATCATCATCATGAAATAGAAGCATTCATATGGGACGAGTGGCAGGGTGAGGTGAATTTATTTTTATTTTACTTTGTGGCGTGCAACATCAACACAACATCACCCTATAATGTGCGGCGGCGTGTCCTTATTAATTTTAGAATCGAATTATTAGCGTTTAATGCGATTATCCTTGAGATGATTTCTTTCGTTATTCGTTAAATAAATCAAAAAGGGAACAAAATGATGATGTTACTGCTCTATGGTATACTCAATATCCAACAATATATTTAAGGCAGAGAATATTTAAATTGTCGTACCATAACCGTGCGCCTTGCCACCCGCTACTACAGATACCTCAAGTATCAGTAGGTACACATACTTGCTGCTTTCCCCGTCACGCCACCCGGCCGGATAAGGAAGCTGGGTTGGTAGTAATTGTTTTGATAATCTCGTTCGAGGGTATTTGTTATTTTACTGTCGTCCTTGTCATAATCAAAATCATCCGCTGTTGTGCTTCTTCAATATTGCTTCGCATGGCTAAGTAAACATAGTTACATCAGTACGAACGACAACAATACCGGAAAAACCACACCAGTCAGCGCACGCAACCAGGAAGAGAGTTCTAAATAATTGCGCATAAATCGTAAGATGAAGCGGAAAATTCACTAAAACAAGGGCAGCACAAAGATCCCTCGGGGGTTATCGATCCGACACAAAAGTTGAAAGTTAGATATAATTTACAGGGATGTGAATTTATCTTCCTTCAGCGAAAGAATACAAATTAAATACATATTAACTTTAGATAGACGTATCTAATTCGAGAAATGTTCGCTAAAAGTTTTTGTTGTGTTTTTCTGTTCGTTGAATAAATGTGTATAAAAGTAAGTAGCATCACGATTGAACGTTTAGATCAAAAGTAATAATAAAATATGAACAAAAATATTTATTTGTCTAAAATCTTAATTATTATCGAAGATTAAAGTTTTCTCTGACTTATTTATTTTTTTTGATAATCGAATATACATTTGTTCTTAGTTGCAAAAGTAGATAAAATAAAAAAAAATGTTGAGTACAATGCCGGTCACTTGATTGAGACCACTTTTTGCAACCGTTTTTTTCGATTTAAACATTTATAGAGCAGCTGGAAGTTGTTAAACCAGCAATATTTATTCCCTGTGCAGGTAGGTAGCTATATATCTTCCGAACACTAAAATATACAACTTTCCCAATTTGTGTTAATGACCTGTAAAAAGGGTTTGGTCTTTTGATTGAGGCCACTTTAAAAATCTTTTAAAAAAGAAAAGGGTCTACCACAATATCTATGAAACAATAATCTATAAAGCAAAGATCTATTCAATCAAAATCTATAAAACAAAAATTAAGAAAACAAAAATCTATAAAACAAAAATTAAGAAAACAAAAATCTAGAAAAAAAATCTATAATTTAAAAAAATCTATTAAAAAAACTATGTAAACAATAATTAAATATATTAATTTTTCACCGTTTGCAAAATTAATAAATTTATTCTAGACTATTAACTATTCTTCTTCACGTTTAACTGGTACCCCTCGGGCGCGTGTAAACAGTGTTATAAATTGATTTTTTGTTGTATATTTGGCAAAAACAAAGCAAAATGTTTATGAAACTAAACATGTAACTTGTTTTATATGAGCTCAAACTCCTTAAATCGGAAAACAAAAATCTGTATATTATATTTTTTTGTAGATTTTTTAAAGTTATCCCCTTCTATTAATAAATACGAAACTACCATGAGTTAACGCTAACATATCGCATAACTCGTAGTTTCTATTAATAAATGTATGTTACATCGAAAGGCACGAGTACGACAACTTGGGCGCCGACAATTATTGATAACAGATTTTTTTTTTTTTATAATAAGCGCGAATTAAAACACTTGTTTCTTACTTTTAAAATTAAACAATATTTATTTGGAACTATGTCCTTTATTATTGAAATACTTTTTACTAATTCTAAAAGGAGCTTAAGGCTACTATGTAGTTACAATAAGACTATTGATAAATTCATCATACAGTCGTATTTATATACTTTTCTTATCTATCTACAAGGAGACCCAAGCGTACAATCGTCTTGCTTGATAATGAAGAAGAGATAATATTCCAACATTGTATACAAACGATATTATCTCTTTTACATATGTTATCATTGTAGCGTTGTGTGCAAGACTGTACTAGAGACTAAAGATATCATTGAATACAAATAATGTTATCTTTTTTCTCAATATGTTTTGCTATGGATACTTAACTCCCCCCCTTGTTAAACGAAATCGTCCCGATTTTTCGACGCTATTTTTAACATTTCTCTTTCATAAGTTTTGTTATATGCGTCAATCTTTTTTTGTTTTTGACGATCTGTTATACATTGTATAGTTTTTATCATTACGTACGTAAATGCTAGAATAACAATCAGTGTTACAATTGTGTATATAGTTGATAATATCGGTTTTTCTTCAAAAGGAATAATTAGTTTTTTTAAAGTATCTATGTTATCGAATTTGTACATTGTATCTTCTTTAATTATTTGGTCGATGTAAGACTCTGAATTATGATTTCTTAATATAACTTCTTTAATTTGCTTATGCATGTTTTTGTATATTTTATCGTCTAGATTTATAGTATTTTCATAAGTAACTAAGTTTATACCATTAATTGTTTGATTATTTAACTTATGCTTACCGCTTAATAACATAACACCGGATTCAATTTCTAAGTCGTAATCGTATTCTTGTTTAATGTTGCATTTTGAAGTTATATTCTTTAAAAGTGGAATAAGACAATTTTCTTCTTCAAAGTTAATTTCACAAATGTTTTTACTTAGATGATTTTGACAATTTTTTGTTCTTAAATAAGTTTGGTTACATAAGGCAATTGTTTTATCTGTAATGATTTTTCCATGTTTTGAATTTAAAGGTGTTACTTTATACAATTTACATGATTTAATTAGAACTGGATATTTATATATTGTGATGAAGAATTCATCAGTTCTAGCTAATAATATTTTAGAGTACTCAAGTATATTTATTATGGGTACTTGAATTATTTCATGTTGAATAATATTTTTAATGTCATCTAAGTCTAGGCTTTCTGATAAATATTCATTATTTTTTGCTGCATTAATTGTTCTGGTCAATAATAATAATTGTTCGTACACTTGTTCTATTACTAAATGTTCTTTAAGGCTCTGACCTTCGAATTGTTGCAAAATTTGTTCAAATCTAGAATTTATAGTTTTTTGTTTATTATTGTTTTCTATGAGATTATTTATACTCGTTTCTATGTTAACTAAGTCATAATGGTCAGGATTACCAAACACATATTTGAAAGCTGTTCCTAAAAAGTTAATTGATCTAGTATGCCTAGTATGTTCTTGTAATTGGTCTGCTAAATTCTTAATTTTACTTAACCAAATTTTTTCTTCTTGTGTAGGTTGATATTTACTAGTTACGATATTTACGTAAGGTTGAAATATCGAAGTCAGGTTGGTTGCATGTAACAAATAAGTTTGTTCTTTGAATAAATACACGTCATCTGTTTGCGTAAGTATAAACTTCTTGTTTAGTAACTCAGTTATTTGAACGTTTCCTTGCCCTTCTTGACTCTGTACAATTCCTAGTAATGTTAGGAATATTAATATTTTCGTCATCTGAAAAATGATAATTCTTTATGTTATCCTTGTGAATTTTTATTCCTTCTTTAGAGATTACAGTGTCTCCTTTATCTTCTTCTACTATTCTTGTTATGTATCTGGCGTTAGATTTCTTTCTAAGACCTGTGATTCTTACCATTATCTTATCTCCTTTTTTATACTCTCTGTGTCGAGTTCCTTTATTTAGACGTTCGATCACTTTTTTGGATGCTGAGTTTAGTTTATTTATTATAATTTCACTATTGCTATATTTATTTTGATTAAAGAAAATGTCTCTAGGTTTCAAACCGGTAACTGAGTGTATAGAATTATTTAATTCACGCACTGTTCTAAATATTTCGTCGATAAGTCTTGTTTTATTCTGAATTGTGAATATTCTAGACAGTTCAGTTATTGTACCGTTTACACGTTCTACTTGACCGTTCGCTGTCGATCTGTATACTGGAGTTTCTACTTTAGTTATGTTGTATTTCAAACACATTTGGTTCACCATTTCTGTTTTGAATCCCTTCTCATTATCTGTCATGAGTCGTTCACATTTTGGGAAATAATTAGATAAGACCTCTTCCATAACGTCGTACAGTCTGTTTCGAGTTTCGATTTCCCGAAGGATTGTATATTTAGAATACTTATCTACTGTTACAAGGAAAGTATACTTGTCGTTGAAGTATATGTCCATATGAATGTGTGTTCCCACATGTGTTGGTATTTCTGAATTATTCAGAGGTTCTCTGATAGGTTTTCTTTCATATTTTCCAAATAGACATGCTATGCATTTTTTGTTGAAACTCTTTGCTTGTTTATTTAGATCGGGCCAGTAATATTTCTCTGAGATTTCTTGTATATTGTTACGTAACCCTCGGTGTGCTCTTTCGTGAGTTACCCTTACAAGTTTTAGTTGTTCCTCCAAATTTGTCACGTCTTGAAGTTTTCTTGGTGTGAATATAAATCTTACTAGTGGGAATTCTTTTTTTATGTTTTCACCATATTTGTATATGTTTTCAAATTTCGTATGCAAAGCTACAATCTTTTGGGGTTGTATAACTTCTTTCATCTGCCTTAGTAAAGAGTCTTTGTCCTTAAACTTTATTATGAGTCTTATTTTGTTACTAAAATAGATTTGTGTTTCGATATTATTTGTTATATCTTCAATAAGTTCGAACTGTGCAGCGTATGCATTAAAAGGCTGATTCACAGTTTTTATTATATCATTAGAAGAACTTTCAGCTGAATGTGCTGTTTCTATGGTAGAAGTATTTATGCGTTGACGTGATAATGCGTCAGCTACAAGATTTAGGTTTCCTGGTTTATATACTAATTTTGCTCCAAAGTCTTCAATGATTCCCTTCCAACGTTTCAGCTTTGTGTTGGGATTTTTTTCTGATACAGAATATATAAGGCTCTGGTGATCGGTATATATGGTTAAGTCTGCTATACCATATATGTAGTTTCTGAGTTTTTGTAAGGACCATATGATCGCTAATAGCTCTTTCTCGTTTGTGCTATAGTTCTCTTCTGTCTTACTCAGTGTTCTTGACAAGAAGTGTATAGGTTGCTTATTCTGACTTAGTACGGCTCCAATAGCTATGTTGGATGCATCAGTAGTAAGCTCGAATGGTTTACTATAATCCGGTTGAAAAAGTTCGACTTGTTCTTTCAAATAATTTTTTAAAATTCTAATCGCTTCTAATGCTGAATCATTCAGATTTAACTTAATATTTTTACTTTGTTTTTTGTTTACTTTACCGTTATCTCCTCGTAAATATAATGTCAGGGGCTTGGCTATGCTTGCGTATCCTTTTATAAACTTACGATAGTAACCTGTAAGACCTAAAAATCCTCTCAAATCCTTTACCGTTTGTGGGACTGGAAAATTTTCTATAGCTGCTATTTTCTCAGGGTTCGTAGTGATTCTACCATGTCTGATTATGTGACCTAAGTATTCTACTTCTTCTTGAAAAAACTTACTTTTCTCATCAGATATTTTTAATGTGGCTTTATTGAGTACGTCGAATACTTGACTTATGTGCTGTATATGTTCTTCCTCAGATGAAGAATATATCAATACGTCATCAATGTAAACGTGTACGAATTTACCTACAAAGTCTCTCAAAATGTCGTCCACGCATCTCTGAAATATGCTTGGTGCATTTTTGAGCCCGAAAGGCATTCGTTTAAAATGATATTTTGCGCCATTTATAGCAAAAGCTGTTTTTTCTTTATCATCTGCTTTGATTTTAATTTGGTGGAAACCTGACTCCAAATCTAACGTTGTAAAGTACTTGGCTTTACCTAAATTTTGAATTGTCATGTTGACATCCGGAATGGGGTATCTGTCTGTTACAGTGTGAGCGTTAAGTTTTTGGAAATCAACAACCATGCGCCGTTTTGGTTTTCCTTTTTCGTCCAAACCTTTTTTAGGTACTGTCCATATGGGACTGTTATAAGGACTATGGCTTTTTTCTATTATATCGTCATGTAAGAGTTTCTGTATTTCTTTGTTTACGAATTCGTTATCTGCTATGGGATATGGATATTGTTTAACATAAACCGGATTATCATTGGTCGTCCTAATGCTTGCTTCTATAGTATCTGTAAAGGGTAACGGTCCTATGCTGTTATTAATCTTCATCAGTCTATCTATGTCTGCTTTATAAATATTATTTTCCCCAATTATGTAATTAATTTTCTGAATAGATTCGACACTGCTTATGGTAGTTAGAGTCATATTACTGAAATTTATTTCCGCGTTTAAAACTTTAAGTCCTTCATATCCTAATATCATATCAAAAGACTGAATATCCTCTAATTCAAAAAATGTTATATTTTTCTTTAATATCTTAACTACTTTCTTTGTATCTACCATAGAATAACCATGCATTGTTTTTATTTTTATAGGTTTAATTTTAATTTTTTCGCTAGAATCGCATTTTCTATTAATGTAATTATGGGTTGCACCAGTATCAATAAGAATTTTATAAATTTTCTTAGAAATAATACTAGTTAAATTTAAGCAGGGCAACCCGTCTACTAGTTTAAATGATCTATTCTTATGTTATTATTTACCATACATTCCGTTTCATCTGCTTCTGCATATGTACTGCTGACATCGTCTCTGCGTTGTTGTCGGGAGTTATTTACTCTCTGCTGCTTGAAGTTCTGCTGATAAGATCGTTGCGGTCTGTTGTGTGTGTTGAAACTCCCGCTGTGTTCACGTTTCGCTGGTGGATTATATACATCGGGTTTGTATTGATTCCAATTTTGTCGCTGTGCATGTACAATTTGTCTCGAGTTTATCTCCATCGGCTGTGGTCCGTCATTTCTCTTGAAAGGGTTTAGGCGTGGTCCTTGATTGTGTTGCTGCATATTATCGTATTGCTTCTGGGGTTGATAATTCGTTGTTTGGCTCGAATAATTTGGTCTTCTTTCGTTTCTGCGTTCATGTGGCATATTTTTGTGGTGCTTATCTTGAGTGAGATGTAAATGCCTGTGCACATTATCATGTTCTATTCTGCGAGCAATTGCGAATGCGTGTTCTAGATCATTTATTGTAGCTGAATATAATGATCCTCTTGTAAAGTTGTCACTCATACCATCAATGAATATACGAACTGCGTCGTCGTTAGCATTTTTAATTAGTCTGTCGATTATATTCGGCGGATCACCTGACATAGTGATTTTTGATATTATTAAATTGAGATTTTTATTTATCTCGTCGTGGTATTCAGACAGTGTGCTTCTTTTTTGCGTGATGGCTTTCATCATGTCTTGTAGCACGTATAGAGGTTCTTGATTAGAGTACGTATAGTCTAATCTGTTACGTATCGCCTCAAAATTAAAAATTGTGTTATAATTAGTTAACACATTCGCGGCTGCACCCTGTATTTTACTTTTCACTATAGTCAATGCTGCTGCGTACTTACTGTGTGTTTTGAAGTTTTTAATGCTGTCCATTAATCTGGATGCTTCTTCGCGCCACGACCGATAATTTGATTGATCGCCGTTGAAAATAGGTAGGCTTTTAAATGCGTCTAACTGTATTTCACTACCATCTGTATATGTGGTTCTTATTTCCTCTAGCACAGGTATGTTTGGTACTATGCCTAATCCAGATTTTACTTCATTTAGTTTTGTTTCTAAATTAGTGTTTATTTGATTTTGGTTAGTTATTATTGCTGCTAACCTTGCATTCTCTGTGCGTGTGTGCTCTAGGGTTTGTGTTACTGTGTTGCACCTGGTTTCTAAAGCTTCTAATCTTGCCATTAATACTGCGAGTTGTTCCATTTTGAACTCGTGTCTGTTGTCGTCGAATTTGTGTGTTTTTTTTCTCCACATATACACTTTCACTGAATTGCTTTGCTGCTTCGTACGAAGAAGCTATATTTGTACCTGCTATGCTAGGTAATTCTTGTAACCGGTAACGCGAGTGTTCTGTTTATACTAGATTTCACTACTTGTTCCCGAGGTCCGCTCGATTGAAGTTAAAAAGTATATTTAACCTCCTGGCAGGATCGCCAATTAAAACACTTGTTTCTTACTTTTAAAATTAAACAATATTTATTTGGAACTATGTCCTTTATTATTGAAATACTTTTTACTAATTCTAAAAGGAGCTTAAGGCTACTATGTAGTTACAATAAGACTATTGATAAATTCATCATACAGTCGTATTTATATACTTTTCTTATCTATCTACAAGGAGACCCAAGCGTACAATCGTCTTGCTTGATAATGAAGAAGAGATAATATTCCAACATTGTATACAAACGATATTATCTCTTTTACATATGTTATCATTGTAGCGTTGTGTGCAAGACTGTACTAGAGACTAAAGATATCATTGAATACAAATAATGTTATCTTTTTTCTCAATATGTTTTGCTATGGATACTTAACTCGCGCACTAAAGGGATTAGTCTACCCTTAATATGGTGAACACAGTACGAGCATTAGGAAAAAAGGGAGGGGTTTGAAAGGAGATGCCGATGAAAATTAGTTTTGAAGTTCTGAGTTTTGAAATGCGATGGAAAAACAGAGGCGGGTAATGCGTTCCACATTCGTGTAGTGCGGCTGAAAAAATAATCTCTGTATTTAACGGTACGTCCGAAATTGGACTCTAGTTTAAACTGATGAGCATTCCTTGAAGCGCGAGTATTACGGTTGAATTGTTTGAGGGGAGGAATGCAGCAAGCTATTTCTTCTGAGCTTTGCTTATAAAAATAACGATAGAACAACGTGAGACATGATACGTTACGACGGTGCTCGAGAGACGTAATTGTATCAGTTATTGACCTATCACCTATCATTTTTATAGCTCTATTTTGTATTCTATCCAAGAAACTCAACGACGTTATTGGAGCACCTGCCCAGATGTGGGAGTTATATTCGAGCTTTGGACGAATATATGCCTTATAAATAATGGCTAGATCAGACGGGGAGAAAAATTTCTTGCATCTTCGGAGGAAACCTAAACATTTCGCAGCAGATTTAGCGGTGTCAAATATGTGTTCATTCCACAGAAGGTGGTTTGTAATGCACATACCGAGAACTGAAAGCTGTTCGGTTTCCTCGATGCAAGTACCACTCATGGAAAGTGGCATGGAAGGAAGGTTTCGCTTTAATGAAAGTAAACAGCATTGTGTTTTTGAAGCATTTTTTATTCCCCATTGGACAATGCTATCAAGATCAGAATTTAATGAGCTTATCATATTAAGCCGTTCAAGATCCACTTCCGAAGAACATGGGCGAGAATCAGGAAACGAATATGAAAAACTAAGGGTACTATCATCAGCAAAACAGTTTAGTGGATTAGAAGTTGCAGACAGGAGATCATTTATAAAAATGAGAAAGAGAGTCGGAGACAAAACGGAGCCCTGGGGCACACCAGCATTTATTTTGTGGGTTTCAGATTTGAATCCATCCAATACAATTTGTATTGAACGGTTCGAAAGTTAATTTCTAATCCAACGAAGAAGAGATTAATCGACGCCAAAAGCACGCATTTTCGAAAGAAGAGCTTGATGCCAAACTCTATCAAATGCCTTTGAAATATCAAGTGCAACAATCTTACTTTCTCCACAACGATGTAAAGATTTGTTCCACTGCTCGGTGAGATAAACTATCAGATCACCAGTGGACCTGTTGCTACGAAAGCCGTACTGCCGGTCATTTAGAAGCGTCTGTTCCTCAAGATATTTCTTGAGTTGAAAGTTTATCAACGTTTCCATGACCTTGGAAAGAAGGGACGTAAGTGCAATCGATCGATAGTTTGAGGGTGAGGAAGATTCGCCTTTTTTAGGGACAGGCTGGACAAATGCTGTTTTCTATCTACTCGGGAAGAGACCAGTAGAATAGGACAGATGAAAAAGCTTACGCAGTGGTTTTGCCAGCGTGGAAGAACACCTCTTCAGAACGATGGGGGGGATACTATCCGGGCCAGCGGATTTGTGAATGTCAAGATCTTTAAGAACTCTTGCTACTGTACGAGTGCGAAAGAAGATTCGTCCCATGAATCCGTTTACGCGCTCAAGTACTGGCGGAGTCATGAAACTATCAGGCAGTGTTGAGTTGACAGCGAACTGCCTCGCAAGTAGGTTAGCTTTGTCAACAGCGCTTATTTACCGTGAATTTAAACCACATGAAATTAAAATTTGTGTTTACACATGGACCGTATTGTGGTTGAAGTTGGTATAATCCGTATTTTCACCTATTTGTGTTTCGCTCAGTGCCAAAACAGCTGGCCTGTTTTGTACAGTATAAATGTACACGTCACAGAAATTGGATCTTAGCCCACGAACGTTGGCATAGTCGACCCTGAACTCGTAAACCATTTCAAAACTCAAAAAAACTATCGAAAACCTATTCGGACAATTACCTATAATGAATTCATTATCTAAATTCCAACTGAAACTTCACAAAAACAAATTGTCAATAGTGTTATGCCTTATTGACAATTTGAGCTGATCCGTCCCTGTTGGCTATTTAGTAAAAAAATCAATAATATATCCGAGTCAGATTTATAACAACTCTGGCACTGCAAGAAGAGTTTCTTCTCACAATACCACAGTTATTATAAAAAACTAATTTTGAAAGAAGAAAGGGGAGGGAAAAAGAAAGGATTACTCACTGTGCTCATTGTCATTTAACACATCGCGACACAATTTTTATTATTTTTTTTTTCATCATGATCACTGGTGGATGATTTGTTATTGCTGCTTGTTGATGAGCAGTTATTTCAGTGGTGGATGTTGTTGTTGTTGATAATATTTTTTTTTGTGTGATGATGGAGAGTAATGTGTTGGCTTAATGTTGTTTGTTGTTGTTTATTGCACTTTAATTTAATTATTTATTTATTTATTTTTTGCACGGCGCGACTTTTGTAGGGTTTTAATAATTTAATTTAATTAAGATGGATGGATGGGTGCTTATTTAATATTTATTTATTTATTTATTTTTGTTTTGTGTTTGATTAAATATAAAGAAGGACACCAACATTAATAGAGACACATCGAGAAAACTTAATTTAACGAGACTAAAACTTTCACAACGTGTGTTGCCGATGAGAGGCAGATCGGCACTTTGACAGATTCACTTTTACAGATTCATGTAAAGGGGTCAAAAAAAAACATTTTTTACTATCGGTGAGGGGTCTAGCTCCCTTGGTTTGGGAGGGAAGGACAAATTAATGAAAAAAGTACTCAAAATGGGAAAAAAATCATTAAAAAATAACGGTAATATTATATATTTATATTTTCATGGACTAAAGGAAAGAAAACGTAATTTGAATCAGTATTTGAATCAATAACGGTAATACCTACAATAAAGTATTATATATTTTTTGAAAGTCCATGTTCTGTTTTATTAACCAGTTGTTAAATCAAGTGAAATATAATAAAAAAACTGCTTTCAAACTCAAAATTTGGAAAAAAACATAAAACAAATGTTCAAAGTGTAATTTTTCAAAACTTTTAAATTTTATATTAGATTTTTTTTCTTAGAAATCGTTGCTTATATTAATTCTTAATCAGAAACCAAAAACAAAATGATTTTGTGACTTTTAGTTTTCGAGAAAATTAAAAATTACCAAAACTACTATTTTAAATTCATTTAATTTTTCTTTGGTTTGAGCATTTTACGTTGTCTTATTTCGATAGTAAATATAGAATATAGACTAATTCTTACACAAATTGACTCTTAATTATCATACTATTCCAACACCCAGCCTAACGGCACATAAACAGTGAGGTATGTTTGGGGGGGCATGCTGCTCCCCTGCAACCCCTCTGCCAGGGCCTGTGATAGGATTTGGGGTGGGTGCGAGTTTGGGTATATACAAAGTTTCTTTAAATTAATTTTTTTTTTATAATTAATTATTGAAAGTTTGAATAACACCAACTTAGCTTTTATCAAAAAAGATCGCATTAAATATAAAAAAAAAACCTATAAATTCCAGTAATTTTCAATTTTTTCAAAAACTGGAGGATGTAAAAGCTTTCGGTTATTTGTGTTCGATTCAAAATTGATGTGAGCAGAGCATTGACCACAAAAAGAACATTTAGTTTTCAATTTCACAATTTTGAGCAAAATTTATTTAATCATTTCTTTTTGCGTTTTTTCATCATATATGGATAATCATCCCTACCTCCTTAACGGGGTGAGATAGAACCCTCTCCTATAGTCAAAAATGCTTGTATTTGACCAATATATACGAAATAACTTTAACTCACCGAAATCGGCGGAATAACTTTATGATATGAATTTCTGTAAATGTTCCCTTTCTAGAGAACATTTCAAGCACTGACTTGAAATGTGAAAAGAGAGCGTATTGTGAACGCTCTATTTTCACATTTCAAGTCAGTGCTGTCGCATAAAATAACCCGAATTTATTTGGCATTTTAGTTCGGTTCGGCAAATAAAGAGAGAAATAAGATAACAAAGAGCGGGAAGCTATTAATTGTTTATCAATGAGAAAAGTTAACCAAAGGAGAAATACTGTTTCAGTGTGTTTAGTAACTCATGAGTTAAGGGGCGAAAGTTTTTTTTGCTGTAATTTTTGCTCATGCAGAAATTTGGTTCGTCGAATATGACCATTATAGATCTTTCCTAACGGTCTACTTATTACGGTTTTCCTCAGTGGGGTTGGCTTTATAAAAACAGAAAGTTTTTTCTCTCAACCTAATAGCCTCTTTGTAACTCGAATCGAACCACGAATTGTCTTTAGGTGGATATATACAGAGGTTTGATATTTAGGATTATATCTAACAACTAAAATATGTTTTAAGTAAACAATTGGATTTTTTTTTTATTAAATTACATTTGAGAGAAAGCTACGTAAAAATTCATATAAGAGTTTTCTTTAGATATGATGCTTTTCGACCTATTCGGAATAAATTTTTTCATCGCGAGATTCCAGACCGTCCCATCCGGCATTCTCGTATCTTGTATTGCCAAACGATTCTCCTTGGTGTCTTTTCTTTAACTGTATTTTTTGCACGAGAAATTTTTCGACGTGACCTAGAGTAGGTTGACCAGATCTAGGCTCGAAGAAAAGAGGACACATTGAAAAATCTCAGAAAAAATGTAAAAAAATTTGTTTATATATTTATAAAACATTATATACCTAGGTACTAGGTAGATAAATACCTATGATGGGTTAACAAACTGCATGGATCTTGTTGCCAGTAGTAATTTTTACGCCTCTGAGCCCTCTCGATTTCTACTGGCACACCTGTAATTTCTATGTATGCGAGAAATCAAAAAGCTGGGTGATGCATATGCCTATGACCTACACTTATGCCTGAAACAGACGTGCTGAATTGCTGCTAGAAGTTCTTCATGCATAGAAAACGCATGTGCAATACATGCTTTTCAATTTTCTGAAAGTAAGTGTTCCAACGGTGAAGGCGGTTCGTTTTTGTATCCAGTAGTGAAGGTTCAGGTACTATAAATGCTGGCTCTCCGATGAGAAAATGTGATGCCGTAAGAACACTGGTATCGGATGGATCATAATTAAGAGGGCAAAATGGTCTGGAATTTAGAACATATTCGATTTGAAATAAAAGCGTATTTAGCTCTTCAAAAGTTAAAATTTTTTTAAATAAAAGTCTTTTTAAGTGGTACTAAACTGATTTAACCCCTGCCTCCCGCAATTCTCCAAAGTGAGGTGAGGCGGGGGGAATGAAGTGCCATGAAGTCCCCTCAGATGCAATGGTCTTACTTACATGAGTTGGATGAAGTTTGTCAAATGCTGCTTTCATCTGACAAAGAGTTTTGTTGGCGCTGACAGAATTTGTCCCATTGTCGCGGCTTAGAACTCCTCTGAAGACATATCTGAGACAAGTTCAATGTGAATCGCCTTGGTCACCAGGCAAGCAAATACACAGATAAAACCCTTATAAATTTTGGGCAATCAACACCAGTGTGTCGAAAAAGTCTAGTTTCATTCACCAGTATCTTAGGAAGTGATCCATCAGTTGGGTCGACAAAATAATTGAGTGATTTTCATCTTCTTCAATATTAGCAAATTATAATCTTTCACCGACGAGCATAATACCGTCTTTGTCGATAAATGGATGAAGATTTTTAATTTTACTTTTATTTGAGACTAGCTCATTTGATTTTAAATTTTTAATCTCAGACAAAAAGTGACGAGAAGCCTATTGCATAAATTGGATAGAATCCAAAAAAATAATTATGCACTTGTGACTATCAAAAATTCTTATGTTGTAAACAACGCGTTTATTTCAATAAACTGAAACGGTGTAGTAAACGGATTCAATTTACAACAAGCTTTTTGTAAAAGAAAATTCGTTCGATTTTTTTATGCCGGTTTACCGAATGTCGAAATTCGCCAAAGCCAAGTTATCGTAGGTATATAACTTTTCTTATGAAAAATGCACTTTTTTAATAGACGAAAGTATTTTGCTGCATATAATGTTTTTTATTAAACACTTCTAAAAAAAAAAGAAAATGCACTGCTCAAAGTAAGTATATATTGTAAGCATATACAAAAAAGCCTTGAATTTTATATTAAGTTCAGAATATTTAGTCCAAAAATTAACTTTTGTTTATAGTTTTTCAAATTCGCAAAAACTTAAGTTAAAGCTTCCATAAGCGGACTCTCATGTTCCCGAATTTCGACCCGGTTAATGTATTTGTTCGCTTACTGCTGTTCTCCCTAAAAGTTTTCACTGTAATGGCACTAAATGATTCAATGCGTAAATCTAAACGGATACAGTTTTTTTTTATAAATAAATAAAGGGCACGACATGGTCGCACAAACTTCTCTTGTGGCAAGTTACCTTAGGGTTTTAAGTACAAACTGAATATACTTAAAAAAACGGTATGAAATTTTATTAAAAGTTCAAAGATCAAAATCGAAGTATGCAAAGTATTTTCTTTTTTAAATATATGGGTTAACAAGAAAAATATGAAGTAAATCGGCCCACCCGTTTAGGCTGTAGGTGCCGAGACAGACAGATAGAATTGCCGGACCCACTTTTTTCGTCTTCTCTATCTTCGTAATATCGTGTTTGATTGTTATCTCAAAATTTTTTTTTTGCACGAATCCAAGACTTGTCTTATATCGTAGTACCTAGGTATAGAGCAAGTAAAAATATATTTTTATTATTTTTACAATAACATTTTTTTATGTTATATGAAAAACAAAAAAAGGTCGGCGACGCTGATTTTTTTTTTGCTTATAACTTTTAAAATAATAATGATTGATTAAAAAGAATAGATATAAAAAAGATAGAGAAATTAAATTTTCTAAAAATCTGTGTTCTGCAAGTTTTTTGTCATACTCGGTTTTCTAGATAATTAGGTTAAAACGCAATTTAAAATGGCGGCCCTTAGTATGCACTAATAATACTACTTTTTTAAAGCGTAAATTTGATTTGCAAAAAAGTGAATCTGTTTTGCAAAAACGTGAGTCTGTTCTCCAAAAAAGTGAACTTGATTTGCAAAAAAAATGAACCTGTTTTGCAAAAAATTTAATATGATTTGCAAAAAAATTGATTTCATTTGCTAAATGGTGAATTCGAGGTGAAAAAACTGTATAACTGAACCAACTATCTACATGTTTGATCAGTTATACTTATTCTTGTTCCATGTTTTCTTGGTAAATTCATACAATTTGCTGAAGAGAAATTGAAGGTGGGACATTAGTTCCAACTTGATTTTTAGGGACCTATGACCCGACGGGGTGGGATATAAGTCCCAAATCGAATTTGGGACAAATGACACGCTAAGGTGGGACATAGGTCAACAAAAAATTTGGGACTTTTGTCCCGGGGCTCTAGGTCCCTGCGCCGTGATTGACTTCAAATATCATTGACAAACAAAAAACTTAAAAAAATTCCGAATGAAACGGAGTCGATTACTTGCTCTTATTTATGTGGTGACTTTAATTGTAATTTGTTAGACAAACGTTCATCTAAAAATCGTCTTTCCACTTTTTAGGCCCTCAATCTTAATTCCATAATCCTCTATTCACCAACTCATTTCACCGATTCAGTTAGTTCTTTACTAGACTTATATTTAACTAGTGATGTCGAAAAGGTTTTGCTTTATAGTCAGCTTCAAGCACCCGGTTTTTCCAAGCACGATTTGATCCTTCCTTGCATGTCATGTCAGGTTGGTCTACAAAAATTTCACTACCGTGATTTTAAAAATATAAATGTACCTAACCTGTTGCGTGACTTTAACAATACAAACTGGAACTCAATTTATCTTATGCCAAATGTAAGCCAGCAGATTACTTTTACATAACGTAACTTCTCTGTTTGACTTGCATGTTTCAGTGAAAACTTGTCTCGTGAAACATAAGTCTCCACCTTGGCTGAATGGGGACATTTCTGCTGTGATGCCGCCTACAGCCAATGGAGACGATACAGAGTTGACTTTTTTCACCAAACTTACTGCAGGCTTCAAAATCAAGTGGTCAAAATGATTAGATCAGCTAAAATGTGTTACTATGAAGAAAAAATTGGAACTTCGAATTGTAACAAAAGCGTATGGAAAAGCCTACTTATTCGCGCTACCTGATACCGATATTGACTGTGATGCCCTCAACAAGAAATTCACTTCCATTTTTTTTTTATATTGTGCGCGGGTTACGTCCAGGTTAGCAACCCCAGACGGAACGGATGTCATATTATTGACAAATGCGAGTATTCCATCGTCAGCAACACGAGCCACCAATTTTGCAATCGATTGGTCGCAATAACAATTCCAGGAACTACGAAATACGCTGACGACATGATTAGAGTTCAGCTGCCTGAGACGGCCTCCAACAATAATTAATATTATAAATTTAGTCTAAAATATAACCGCGAAATGTAACGTTCTATCTTAAGATTCAATTATATTATGAATGTTTTTTTTTTTTATTTCAATATCTTTATTTCTACTTAAGTGGCGCAGTCGAGAGGATTTCAATCCGAAGATTGAAATTAAAGAACAAAAATAAAAATAGTACAAAATAGTGAACAAAGTGACATATCTGCCATATTAAACAAAAATTAATATTGTCAGTGAAGAGTGAACAAAGTGATACCAAGTTAAACTGAAATTAATATTGGGTCGTTGGTTTGTAAATCATTTTAGTTCGACTATTAACTATTAATATAATAAACAAAAGAAGAATAAAAATAAAGAAAAAAGTTAAAAGTGATAAACTCATATTATCAAACAAAGTGATAAACTTATATTATCAAACAAAACATAAAATGAATCAAGATGCAGAATCCAACAGACGAAGGCAATCACGGTCAACAGGCTCAAGCTCCACCACAAGGTCCAGCACAACAACAAGGTCCTGCACCAGCTACTATAGGAGTAACGGAGTTGATGAAGGAATCCTCAAGGATCAGAGAATACTGGGGTACATCAGAGTACGCCCTGACTTCATTCATCAGGGAAGTGGAGATTTTCCTGCCATTTTTTGTGGGAACACCATTGATATTTTACATTCTTCAAAGGAATGTGTTAAACAAAATTCCAGGATCAGCATTACAAGCAATAAGGACCCTGGGAGCGAATCCAACGTGTGACAACATAAAAGCTGAATTGATCAGGAATTTTGGAGCTCGGGAAACTTACTACAACTTACACCACCAAGCCATCAGTACCAGAAACAATAATGTTAGTGAGTATTTCGAAAGACTTAGAGATATATTAGATAAATTAAATACTAAATACGAATTTGATATAGAAAAACCGAATGAATTCGTAGCTAACGAAAACATGATAGTTAAAACTTTTATTAATGGACTCGATCCTAATCACGCTAGCATTGTAATAAGTAGACAAATTGATAATTTACGAGACGCATACTATACGCTCGAAGAAACGGGTATGATCCAGGCAGGTAGGCAGAAGTTTAATAGACAAATACTATATAGACGATCAATATTATCACCAAAATAGAAACAATTCGGGTCAGTATAGGAATAATTTTAACCCAAATAAAAACAATTCGGGTCAATATAGAAACAATTTTAACCAAAATCGTAACAATTCGGGCCAATATAGAAACAATTTCAATAACAATAATAATTTAAATCAGAAGGCATTAGGCCAACACAATAATCATACACCAATGGAATGCGATCATGTTCAACAATCTGTTGAAGAAGTAAATTTTCACTCACAGCCTCCAATTCGGACTTACCGATAATAGAATTGAATATAGGAGAAAATAAAATAAAATGTTTAATAGATACAGGTTCAACTACTACATTACTCGACAAGACCAAATTACAAAATTACAAACGAATTCCTTTAAGAGAAAGAGTAACATTTAATACCCTTAACGGGAATACAACAATAGACACCGAAATTATAACAGAGCTACCAAATGAATTCAATGAAAAAGCTCAAATGTGTTGGAAAATTACATCCTTTAAAGACAAACATTTTGATGGTATATTAGGAGTGAACTTACTAAAACCTTTAGATGCAAAAATTAATTTAGAGGAAGAATATATAGAAATTCATGGGAACAAAATAAAATTTTTAAATGCATGTCTGAAGAAATACATATTTTAGAAAGCAATATAGAAGAAGACCAATACGTACCAAATTGTCTTCTTGGTAATCATTTAAATACAGAAGAAATAAAAACCTTAGAGAACCTCTTTAAGAAAAATAGAGATTTGTTTTTTCGCGAAGGACAACAAACAGTTCTTTCTGAAGTTTCGTGGGGTGCGCTCCTCAAAGAAAACTTTCTTACCTTCAACTACAATTAAATTAAAAGTATTCTATTGATTGACAATAAAACAAAGATGATTTGCTTCGCGTGTTCAAATAATATTAAGCGTAACTCATCATCCAAAATCGAGTGTTGCGATTGCAATTATTTATTTCATTTAAGTTGTGTTAATTTAAGCAAAGACAATGCCGCAAATTACCAATCAACTGGTGCACAATTTTGTTGTGATAAATGTGCGACGCTTAAACGACGTTCATTGTATTTGCCACAGAATTCTTCTACTTTGGAAAATAACAGAACTTCTTCTGCGGCGAACAAAAACAACAGTGAAGCGGGTGGTACTACAACAACACCTCTTGTTCCCATCGACTCGTCGTCATCCAGCATTGTCACCGAGAAAGAATGTACTCTTCAGATGGTGTATCTAAAACTCAATGATCTTGAGAAAACTAATCGCTGCTTCTTAGAGCAAATAAATGAACTTCGATCAGAAAATAATGCACTTAAATCAAAAGTAAATATTCTGGAAAGCAGGCTCAATTGGCAACAACAACTTACACTTATAAATGACATCGAAATTATTGGTGTTTCTAATGTCAACGACTCTAATTGCTTAATTAAGACGAAAGAAGTTTTTGCTAAAGCCCTATCCATTGATGTCAGTGACAGTGAAATTGAGAATTGCTTTATCAAAAATGTCCATAGCAAAGATAAGCGTTGCAAATCGATTTCATTAATTTGTGTTAGATTCTCTAATTTAACAACTAAACAAAGAATAATGAGCGCTAAGACAAAGAACAAAAAAAAGCTCAACACATTTTTTGCATCAACCACCGACGACGGCAGCAGCGACGACATCGGCAGTGGCAGCGATGGCAGTAGCAGCAGTACTAACAACATAAACAGCACAGCAATAACAAAAAGACCGAAAAGGGTATCTACATAAATAACTCTCTCATTAAGTACACACAAGCTTTATTTATGAAAGTAAAAGAAATAAGTATACAGAGAGGTGCAAAATATGTATGGTACAATAATAATCAAATTCTTGTGAGGAAAATTGAGGGAGAAAAAGTCATCTCTATTAAATCTTTTGATGATCTTGCTCGTATCTAAGGCTTTTATTTAATAATACAAACAAAAAATGAATAAAGATAATGATAATTTTATTGATGACTTTTCCTTCCCCAATAACTCTAATGTTGATAAGATTTTTTCAAATAGATCATATTTAAGTAATAATTTTTTTATTGTGCACCAGAATGTCAAGAGTCTGAGAGCAAATTTTAATGAATTAGTTACTCATCTTAAATCTTTTGCTTCTGTCCCAGATGTTGTTTTTGTTTCTGAAATTTGGATTTAGAGCTTTGAAAAAGACGATTACAATATGCCTGGGTTTAATTTTGTGACTAATACTAATGATAATTATGCATCTGGTGGGGTCCGGTGTTTTGTAAAAGAGGATCACAAATTACTCGATTTCACTTGTGTAAACTTTAAATGTGCTGATGTTTTGAGAGTCTCCATTGAAATTAAACATGATATTCATGCCATATTTTGTGTGTATAGATTTCATTTTTTTGATATTGTTATGTTTACGGAAGAATTTTCTAGTTTGTTGGAAAGGGAAAAATCCAAAAATGTAATCATATTGGGAGATTTCAATATTAATATTCTTGAAACATATGATATTATTTCAAATTATTTATCTCTTTTAGCTTCACATGGTCTTTTTTCGTTTATTAATGAACCTACACGTCAAGTGTCAGGTAGTTGCTTGGATCATATTTATGGTCGTTTTTCTAATATTTCCACCGTTGAATGTGAGTCGTATGTGTTTGATTTAATGATAACTGATCATTCTATGACGGGTATACTTATTAATAATATTCTGAAAAGCAAAAATTGTTAATTTTCTGGTAATGTTAAACTGCAAAGCTCACCAAAAATAGATATTTGTAAATTAAAAGATACTCTTTTGTATGAATTTTGGGAAAATGTGTACTCGTGCGTTGATGTGTCAACTTCGTACATAATATTTATTAATTGTTTAAATCATCACATTTCGAGCTCATCTGAGTTGATTCAACCGAAAAAAAATTATAGAAGGCTTAAACCCTGGATCAGCAACTATTTAATAAACAAAGTTAATGGTAAAAATAAATTAAGACAAAAGTGTTATAAAAATCCTAGTAATTCCTTGCTAAAACTGAAATATAAAAATCTGTGTGCTGAAATAAAAAGAGAAATCCCAATTTGTCGTGATACGTTTTATTGAAATCAATTGAATTCTGCTTAGGGTGATCTAAAAAAGGAGTGGAAAATAGTAAACAGTATACTTAACAAATCATCTGTGTCTAAAGTGCCTGATGTGATAGTTATTGATGACTGCGAAGTCACTGATAAATATTTGATTGCAAATGCTTTTAATGATTATTTTATTGGTGTTACAAGTAGATTACAACCCTATCCCTGTGAACCTTTTTTCGAGATGGATGAACCAATTCAAAGAACCAGTTTTGTTTTTGAAACTATATCTTCTCTTGATATTCTCAAGAGCATTAGTAGCTTAAAAAACTCTAATTCGTCTGGAGCCGATGATATATCTAATATGGTTGTCAAGAAAATTGTGTATCTAATAGCTGATGTGTTGGCTTTTATTTTTAATCGTTGTGTTTTTGCAGGAGTATTTCCTGAATCTTTAAAATGTGCTGATGTTGTACCATTGTTTAAAAAGGGTTCAGCAGGTGATATGTGTAACTACAGGCCTATCTTCCTGTTTTCAGCAAAGTTTTTGAAAAGGTAATAAAAACAAGAATGCTAAGCTTTTTGTCAAAAAAAAAAACTTTTTTAGTTCTGTTCAATTTGGTTTTTTAAATCTACTGAAGATGCATTGTTACAGTTTTGTGATCAAATAATGTTAAATCTTGACAGAAAAAAGTTCACAGCGGGATTATTTGTCGATATCACCAAGGCCTTTGATATGGTGAACCATAATTATTTATTAAGAAAATTGCATAAAGCTGGTTTTCGTGGTTTCATGCTTAATTGGTTTAGGTCGTACCTTGAGAATAGAAGTCAAAGAGTTAAATTGTGTGGGTCTAGGAGTGATATTGGATACCTTAACCTGGGTGTACCTCAGGGATCCGTCTTGGGGCCTATTTTGTTCCTGGTCTACATAAATTCTATCTTTGCACTTCCCTTTAGAGGAAAGGCTACTGAGTTTGCTGATGATATTGCTTTGTCTTATGGTTCAAATAGTCCATTGGATTTGGTATCCGACATTAATTGGGATCTTGATCTTGGGTTTGGTTTGCGGAACATAATTTAACTATAAGCTCAAAAACGAAGCTTATGTTTTCAGTTTATCATCAGTTAATAATTTCAATGTTGAATTCTATTTCCACGCTCCTGAATGTGAAAGATTTAAACTGCCCGTTCGAAATTGTTCTCCTGAGGTTTTAACTAATGGAACTTTCATAAGCACTTTAAATTGTTGTGCTAATTGTTTTTTAGTAGAGAAAGTAAATGAATTTAAATATTTAGGACTTAAAATTGACTGTAATATGAAATTTTTAAATCACACAACTAATTTGGAAAAGTATTTCCGTTGTGCGATGAGATACTTTTATTAGTTGCAAAACATAGTTTCAGCTGAATTATTAAAAACTATCTTCTTTGGTTTTTTTCATTCAAAGCTGCAATATGGGATTGTATGTTGGGGTGGTACTCATGTTAACAAAATTAAACCTTTGTTAATTTTGCAAAAACAAGTTGTTAGAAAAATTTTTCGTAAACCGAGAAGACACCCTAGTTTCCCCTTGTTTCATGACTTGAAAATTCTTCCAGTGCGTCATTTATATTGTTTCAAAGTTCTTAAGTCCTTTTTTATGAAATCGGGAAGCCGTAACTTTAGGCTTATATCAAGTCATAATTTACGTGGTAACTCTTCAAATCTTTTAACAGTTCCTTTATTCCGTACTACTGCGTTTCGAAATTTCTATTCAATTTCTTCCTATCGTCTTTTTAATAAGCTTCCGCCATCTTTAAGAACAATTACTGCTTCTGGTTTGTTCACTTGTCTTTTAAAACTCTGGTTGTTGGACTTAGATTATTCTAATTTAGAATCTTTAATTTCTGGTATTCTGGTTTAAATAATAATGCGAGTGTATTTAGCTTTTTTCTTTATTTTTCAATAATGCAAAATTGTCTTTTCATTATTTTAGTTTTTCATGATGATAATTGTCATAACTATGAATCAAATTGTAAATTTTTAATTTTATTTCAATTCATATAATCAAATTGTTAATTATGTAACAATTAAGGGTCACCCCACCCGTACTTTTATACTTTTACATAGATTTATTTTATTTTTGAAGTGGCATTCAACACTATTTTTATTACACTGTAATTAAATATAGAATGTCTCATATTTTTCTTATACACCTAAAATTACTTGTTTAAGTTTATCTTAAAATTGAATTTAGTGTTAAACTTGTAATTTGAATAATAAGAAAAATAAATTGTTTTCTAATTCTAAATCTAATTCTTCTAATTAAGTTGTGCACATGATATTCATCATCAAATCGTAACTAAAACAGATAGACCAATTTACGCAAAAATTTGTCGGTAGCCCCAAATCCATGAGCAAAAGATCAATAAATAAATTAAAAAAATGCTTTCGCAAGGTATAATTCAAGAAAGTAATTCTCCATACAATAGTCCTCTTTGGATTGTGCCTAAGAAGTTAGACAATTCCTTACAAAATAAATGGAGAATTGTGGTCGATTATAGAAAGCTTAACGAAGCTACAATTGATGACAAATTTCCAATTCCTAATATAGACACTATATTAGATAAATTGGGAAGGTCTCAATACTTTACCACCTTAGACCTAACTAAAGGCTTCCACCAAGTTTTAGTTAGAGAAGAGGATAGAAAAAAAAACAGCCTTTTCGACTCCTCTCGGGCATTATGAGTTCACAAGAATGCCTTTCGGGCCTAAAAATGCCCCGGCGACTTTTCAAAGATTGATTAACTCAGTTCTTAGAGAATGCATAAATCAAATGTGCGTAGTCTTCTTAGACGATATTCTAATATATAGCTCATCTTTGAAAGAACACATTATTAGCGTTCAAAAAGTTCTGGTTAAACTACGGCAACACAACCTTAAAATTCAAGTTGATAAGTGCAAGTTCTTTGCAAAAGAAACAGATTATTGGGGACACGTCTTAACGATGGAGGGGGTAAAACCAAATAAAAATAAAATTGAAAGCACTCAAAAGCTTCTGTTACCACAAAATACCAAACAAATAAAGTCATTTTTAGGCAGAACTGGTTATTTTAGAAAATTTATTAAAGACTACGCGAAAATCGCGCAACCAATGACTAAGTATCTCAAAAAGGATACCAAAATTAATATGAATGATCCAAATTATATAGCCGCTTTCGAGAAACTCAAAATAATCCTCACAGATTCACCGGTTTTGATTTCGCTATCGGATCTGTTCTTACTCAGGAAGGACACCCAGTATGTTACGCAAGTCGTACATTAAACGATCATGAACGGAATTACTCTGTCACAGAAAAAGAACTATTAGCAATAGTTTGGTCTGTAAACTATTTTAGATCCTACATTTACGGTAGAGCTTTTGACTTAATTACAGATCATCAACCACTTAACTGGTTATAAACAAAGCATAAGGGAAAAGATTTTAATCAAAGACTTTAGAGATGGTTACTACAACTCGGAGAATATAACATTAGTATAGATTACAAAGCAGCAGATCTTATGAGTTGAATTAATTGCGAAACAGGTGAAATAAATGTGATCGAGACGCTCACAACTGAGGAGGGAGAGAAAGCTCCAAATTTTAACTTTGAAATTGATAACATGAGTAAAGATAACACGATTCATTCACAAGAAGAAGAACAAAATGATCATTTCCCTATATTAGATATAGTAGTAAACAGATTTTATACACAAGTTATGCTTACGAACAATAAAAGCAAAGAAATTGAAATACTTAATAATAAAAGAATCATATATATTAATTCTGAAGATAATCAAGCAGAAAGACTTATAGACATATTTAGAAGATTTATAAAAAGAAAAGGACGAATAGGTATTTCTTCTGAACTATCAGAACACGAGTACAATTTAGTACAATTAAAGCTGATGGAGTTGTTTGACCCCACAAAACAAATAAAATTTTATAAATGTATGTACCATGCACAAAATATGAAAAATAAAGACGATACCTTTAAACAGATAGCTAAATATCATAAAAATGAAACAGGTCATGCAGGCATAAACGAAAATTATGCAGGTCTAAGAAAACTCATATACTTAAAAAATCTTAAAGAATTGATTCAAAAATATATTAATAACTGCGATGCGTGTAATCGGGCTTAGTACGATAGAAAACCAATTAAGCCAAAATTCGAGCACACAGAAACTCCAACTGATAACAATCAAATAGTACACGCAGATAATTACACCATTTCCAAAAACAACTTTATGACTTTTATAGATAAATTCTCAAAACATTGTATAGCCTTTTATTTAGAAGACAAAAATAGTATTACCCTCAAAGAAAAATTGAGATTATACTTTTCAATTAAGGGCAAGCCTAATAAAATTGTTTTAGATAACGAATTTCAAAACACATATGTAAAAGATTTTTTAAGACAAGAAAATATCGAAGTATACTTTACTAAACCAAACAGCCATACTGGCAACTCCGACATCGAAAGGTTTCATAATACTATTTGCGAAAAAATGCGAGTACTCACCCCAGAAAAATCAGAGCTAACAACTAAAGAAAGAATATATAAGTGCGTAGAGTGGTACAATAAATCAGTGCATTCATCAATTAAATGTAAACCAATAGACGTCTTAGAAGGTAGAATAGATAAAGAAAAGGTCCTGACAAATATGAAAAATATAAAAGATAGAGTAATCAACAAACTAAATAAAGATAGAGAAGAATATAATGAAGAAAGAGACGAAGGTTTAGTTAGAAATTATAAAGCACTCAGGCACAAACACGAACCTAGGTATAGAAAACTTAAGCTAGAAAACATACATCCTTCTAATATAAAAAGACCAACTAAATTTTCAGGCCAAATGGATCATACTAGTGTTACTACTTAAACTGATGACAACAGAGGCAACCTTGACCATAGAAAAAATTGAAACGAACAGCGGATTTGCATAAATAAAACTTGGAAACGTTGAAATAGTAAAAACATATGATCTTGTTCTACATATTATTAACCCAACAGAAATTTTGAAGGTAATTTCAGACCTAGAAACGGAAAAGAAATTTTAATTCACGAATTAGATTCACTTAAATACAAAATACACACTATTATTCCAGACAGACATACAAGAGGTCTTATTAATATAGTAGGGACAGGTTTGAAATGGTTATACGGAACGATGGACGATGACGACAGACGAAACATTGAAGAACATCTAAAAGTTACTGACGACAATAATCACAAACTTATAACTCAAAATAACAAACAAGTTTTTATTAATAATAGTTTTAACCAAACCTTTTTAACTTTAAAAGAAACTATTGAAAAAGATAGATTCAAAATTTTATATCAATTCAATAATATAAAAAGTGAAACTGTAAAATTGAATAGCAAACTTTTATACTTAGAATCATTAATAAAAATTGGAATAATAAAATACAATGTCGAACACATTCAAAATAATATTGCTTCTAGTAGAACAGGTATAATGGGGAATAACATTTTAAGTAAGGAAGAAATAATAAAATATGATAAAGGTTTCGAAAAATTGAAAAATGTAAAAATTGGTACAGCCTTATATAAAAATGAAAAAATTGTTTTTCTAATTAAAATACCTAATGAAATTATAGAGACTAACAAATATTTAGTCACCTCTTTAACAAATATGTACTTTGAAGAATTGATAATGAATGACGAAGAAATTATAAAACTAAATGAAACTGTATACAAATATGAAAAAAATGTTGACTTTAAAAATTTGAAAAAATCTAATTTATGTTTATATAATGGCATTTGCATGAAAACAAAGAATTCCCAAATGAAAACTTTTGAAATAGAAAATGGATTGATTTTATTAAAGAATGTTCAAAATATAAATTTGTCAAGTTCTTGTGACGAAAGAATTATAAAATTAAACGGAAATTTTCTATTAAACTTTAACAATTGTGAAATCAAATTCAAAAACAAAACATTTGTAAACAAGAAAGATATATTTTTAGAAAGGTTCATTATTCCTTACGAAATAAACCTTAATATGACAAAAGAAAAACTTAGTTTTAATGATATTATTATGAAACAAATTGAAAATATAGAGCATATTAACGAACTCAAATTTAAACAAAAAAATCATGTTTTATTAAATGTATGTATCGGTATATTTGTATTAATTTCAATCATGGCTATAATAATTTATGTATACATTAAGTTTAAAAAGCTAAAGCAAACATTATATGTAACTCAGGAGAGTTTCAAACTAAAGGTGGGAGAGGTTACGTCCAGGTTAGCAACCCCAGACGGAACGGATGTCATATTATTGACAAATGCGAGTATTCCATCGTCAGCAACACGAGCCACCAATTTTGCAATCGATTGGTCGCAATAACAATTCCAGGAACTACGAAATACGTTGACGATATGATTAGTGTTCAGCTGCCTGAGACGGCCTCCAACAATAATTAATATTATAAATTTAGTCTAAAATATAACCGCGAAATGTAACGTTCTATCTTAAGATTCAATTATATTATGAATAAAGTTTTTTTTTAACTTCAATATCTTTATTTCTACTTAAGTCGCGCACTTAAGGGGTTCTGAATACCCTTATAACGATTAAACATAGTGTGAGCTATTAGAAAGGGAGGATAGGATTTGAAAGGAGAAACCGATGCACACTAGTTTTGAATGTCTGCACATTGTAATGAGTGGGACATATTGAGTCTGGTAAAGCATTCCACATTCGCGTAGTGCGGCTGAAGAAAGAATCTCTGTACTTAACAGTACGTCCGAAATTGGGCTCAAGGGTAAACTGATGGGCATTTAAAGCAGTACGGGTATTACGGTTAAAGGAATGCAACTGGCTATTTCACTAGAGCATTGTTTTTAAAAATAACGATAAAACAATGACAGTCATGAGACCTTGCGGCGGTGTTCAAGAGAAGCAAATGTCTCGGTGAGACAACGATCTCCTATCATTTTTAGAGCTCTTTTTTTTCAATTCTATCCAGAAGACTCAACACTCAAGTACGTTACTGGGGCTCCAGAATATGAGAGTTATACTTGGGCTTAGGACGAATAAAAGCTTTGTAAATTATAGCCAGATCAGAAGGGCTAAAAACTTCTTGCATCGTCGTTCAATCTCCTCGATGCAAGTACCACCCATGGATAGTGGCATTGGGGAGGGTTACGCTTTTGCGATAGTAGACAGCATTGAGTTTTCGAAGCATTAAATTCTACAAAGTTTTTGAATCCCCATTGAACAATGCTGTCAAGATCAGAATTTAATGAGCTTATCATACGCTGCCGTTGGTAGTCCAAATCCGAAGAACAAGGATGAGAATCTAAAACCGAATATGAAAGGCAGAGAGTACTGTCATCAGCGAAAATATGCAAGTAAGTAAGTAAGTAAGTGTTTTTATTCAAAATCATCAGTTTTACAATAGATTCAGAAAAATTCAGAAGAGAGTACAATTTTTTTTTTGTACACCGATGTTAGAAAAAAATTAAATTCATAGGTATGTTCAGTAAAAAATAACATCAAAACATGTCTTTTGCATCAATAGCTCGGTTGAGCCGTCAGTTGCGATTAAATACCAGTATTTCGGTAGCAACTTATGTTAGACGTAGTATTGCTTTTATTTTATTTTTGGTGTTGGCGTTAGTGTTGGTGTTGGTGTTGATGTTGGTGTTGGTGTTGGTGTTGGTGTTGCTGATGGTGTTGGCGTTGGTATTGGTGTTGGTGTTGGTGTTGGTGTTGGTGTTGGTGTTGGTGTTGGTGTTGGTGTTGGTGTTGGTGTTGGTGTTGGTGTTGGTGTTGGTGTTGGTGTTGGTGTTGGTGTTGGTGTTGGTGTTGGTGTTGGTGTTGGTGTTGGTGTTGGTGTTGGTGTTGGTGTTGGTGTTGGTGTTGGTGTTGGTGTTGGTGTTGGTGTTGGTGTTGGTGTTGGTGTTGGTGTTGGTGTTGGTGTTGGTGTTGGTGTTGGTGTTGGTGTTGGTGTTGGTGTTGGTGTTGGTGTTGGTGTTGGTGTTGGTGTTGGTGTTGGTGTTGGTGTTGGTGTTGGTGTTGGTGTTGGTGTTGGTGTTGGTGTTGGTGTTGGTGTTGGTGTTGGTGTTGGTGTTGGTGTTGGTGTTGGTGTTGGTGTTGGTGTTGGTGTTGGTGTTGGTGTTGGTGTTGGTGTTGGTGTTGGTGTTGGTGTTGGTGTTGGTGTTGGTGTTGGTGTTGGTGTTGGTGTTGGTGTTGGTGTTGGTGTTGGTGTTGGTGTTGGTGTTGGTGTTGGTGTTGGTGTTGGTGTTGGTGTTGGTGTTGGTGTTGGTGTTGGTGTTGGTGTTGGTGTTGGTGTTGGTGTTGGTGTTGGTGTTGGTGTTGGTGTTGGTGTTGCTGTTGCTGTTGGTTTCGGTGTTGGCGTTGGTGTTGGTTATGTTGTTGTTGTTGTTGTTGTTGTTGTTGTTGTTGTTGTTGTTGTTGTTGTTGTTGTTGTTGTTGTTGTTGTTGTTGTTGTTGTTGTTGTTGTTGTTGTTGTTATTGTTGTTGTTGTTGTTGTTGTTGTTGTTGTTGTTGTTGTTGTTGTTGTTGTTGTTGTTGTTGTTGTTGTTGTTGTTGTTGTTGTTGTTGTTGTTGTTGTTGTTGTTGTTGTTGTTGTTGTTGTTGTTGTTGTTGTTGTTGTTGTTGTTGTTGTTGTTGTTGTTGTTGTTGTTGTTGTTGTTGTTGTTGTTGTTGTTGTTGTTGTTGTTGTTGTTGTTGTTGTTGTTGTTGTTGTTGTTGTTGTTGTTGTTGTTGTTGTTGTTGTTGTTGTTGTTGTTGTTGTTGTTGTTGTTGTTGTTGTTGTTGTTGTTGTTGTTGTTGTTGTTGTTGTTGTTGTTGTTGTTGTTGTTGTTGTTGTTGTTGTTGTTGTTGTTGTTGTTGTTGTTGTTGTTGTTGTTGTTGTTGTTGTTGTTGTTGTTGTTGTTGTTATTGTTGTTGTTGTTGTTGTTGTTGTTATTGTTGTTGTTGTTGTTGTTGTTGTTGTTGTTGTTGTTGTTGTTGTTGTTGTTGTTGTTGTTGTTGTTGTTGTTGTTGTTGTTGTTGTTGTTGTTGTTGTTGTTGTTGTTGTTGTTGTTGTTGTTGTTGTTGTTGTTGTTGTTGTTGTTGTTGTTGTTGTTGTTGTTGTTGTTGTTGTTGTTGTTGTTGTTGTTGTTGTTGTTGTTGTTGTTGTTGTTGTTGTTGTTGTTGTTGTTGTTGTTGTTGTTGTTGTTGTTGTTGTTGTTGTTGTTGTTGTTGTTGTTGTTGTTGTTGTTGTTGTTGTTGTTGTTGTTGTTGTTGTTGTTGTTGTTGTTGTTGTTGTTGTTGTTGTTGTTGTTGTTGTTGTTGTTGTTGTTGTTGTTGTTGTTGTTGTTGTTGTTGTTGTTGTTGTTGTTGTTGTTGTTGTTGTTGTTGTTGTTGTTGTTGTTGTTGTTGTTGTTGTTGTTGTTGTTGTTGTTGTTGTTGTTGTTGTTGTTGTTGTTGTTGTTGTTGTTGTTGTTGTTGTTGTTGTTGTTGTTGTTGTTGTTGTTGTTGTTGTTGTTGTTGTTGTTGTTGTTGTTGTTGTTGTTGTTGTTGTTGTTGTTGTTGTTGTTGTTGTTGTTGTTGTTGTTGTTGTTGTTGTTGTTGTTGTTGTTGTTGTTGTTGTTGTTGTTGTTGTTGTTGTTGTTGTTGTTGTTGTTGTTGTTGTTGTTGTTGTTGTTGTTGTTGTTGTTGTTGTTGTTGTTGTTGTTGTTGTTGTTGTTGTTGTTGTTGTTGTTGTTGTTGTTGTTGTTGTTGTTGTTGTTGTTGTTGTTGTTGTTGTTGTTGTTGTTGTTGTTGTTGTTGTTGTTGTTGTTGTTGTTGTTGTTGTTGTTGTTGTTGTTGTTGTTGTTGTTGTTGTTGTTGTTGTTGTTGTTGTTGTTGTTGTTGTTGTTGTTGTTGTTGTTGTTGTTGTTGTTGTTGTTGTTGTTGTTGTTGTTGTTGTTGTTGTTGTTGTTGTTGTTGTTGTTGTTGTTGTTGTTGTTGTTGTTGTTGTTGTTGTTGTTGTTGTTGTTGTTGTTGTTGTTGTTGTTGTTGTTGTTGTTGTTGTTGTTGTTGTTGTTGTTGTTGTTGTTGTTGTTGTTGTTGTTGTTGTTGTTGTTGTTGTTGTTGTTGTTGTTGTTGTTGTTGTTGTTGTTGTTGTTGTTGTTGTTGTTGTTGTTGTTGTTGTTGTTGTTGTTGTTGTTGTTGTTGTTGTTGTTGTTGTTGTTGTTGTTGTTGTTGTTGTTGTTGTTGTTGTTGTTGTTGTTGTTGTTGTTGTTGTTGTTGTTGTTGTTGTTGTTGTTGTTGTTGTTGTTGTTGTTGTTGTTGTTGTTGTTGTTGTTGTTGTTGTTGTTGTTGTTGTTGTTGTTGTTGTTGTTGTTGTTGTTGTTGTTGTTGTTGTTGTTGTTGTTGTTGTTGTTGTTGTTGTTGTTGTTGTTGTTGTTGTTGTTGTTGTTGTTGTTGTTGTTGTTGTTGTTGTTGTTGTTGTTGTTGTTGTTGTTGTTGTTGTTGTTGTTGTTGTTGTTGTTGTTGTTGTTGTTGTTGTTGTTGTTGTTGTTGTTGTTGTTGTTGTTGTTGTTGTTGTTGTTGTTGTTGTTGTTGTTGTTGTTGTTGTTGTTGTTGTTGTTGTTGTTGTTGTTGTTGTTGTTGTTGTTGTTGTTGTTGTTGTTGTTGTTGTTGTTGTTGTTGTTGTTGTTGTTGTTGTTGTTGTTGTTGTTGTTGTTGTTGTTGTTGTTGTTGTTGTTGTTGTTGTTGTTGTTGTTGTTGTTGTTGTTGTTGTTGTTGTTGTTGTTGTTGTTGTTGTTGTTGTTGTTGTTGTTGTTGTTGTTGTTGTTGTTGTTGTTGTTGTTGTTGTTGTTGTTGTTGTTGTTGTTGTTGTTGTTGTTGTTGTTGTTGTTGTTGTTGTTGTTGTTGTTGTTGTTGTTGTTGTTGTTGTTGTTGTTGTTGTTGTTGTTGTTGTTGTTGTTGTTGTTGTTGTTGTTGTTGTTGTTGTTGTTGTTGTTGTTGTTGTTGTTGTTGTTGTTGTTGTTGTTGTTGTTGTTGTTGTTGTTGTTGTTGTTGTTGTTGTTGTTGTTGTTGTTGTTGTTGTTGTTGTTGTTGTTGTTGTTGTTGTTGTTGTTGTTGTTGTTGTTGTTGTTGTTGTTGTTGTTGTTGTTGTTGTTGTTGTTGTTGTTGTTGTTGTTGTTGTTGTTGTTGTTGTTGTTGTTGTTGTTGTTGTTGTTGTTGTTGTTGTTGTTGTTGTTGTTGTTGTTGTTGTTGTTGTTGTTGTTGTTGTTGTTGTTGTTGTTGTTGTTGTTGTTGTTGTTGTTGTTGTTGTTGTTGTTGTTGTTGTTGTTGTTGTTGTTGTTGTTGTTGTTGTTGTTGTTGTTGTTGTTGTTGTTGTTGTTGTTGTTGTTGTTGTTGTTGTTGTTGTTGTTGTTGTTGTTGTTGTTGTTGT
>CATNUY010000269.1:15000-138302 GCA_951217065.1 Baccha elongata
GTTGTTTTCAAATTGGTCGCAAAAAATCATACCCATCTATGATTTTGCATCATGGCAATCACGATTTGGCTACATTTTTATATCCATCCCTTCCACAAATAACACCCAATGATATAAGAAGTACCTATTAATTTTTTTTCGAATCTTTACCTGCAGGATATACCAAATTCATCCCTACACTTGACTTGCCTTTTATTTTGCCCACACACAGTCTAGCATATCCTGTAAAATACCCTCAGCTGGCATACATCCTGAAAAATAACACACAACCTTGCATTTTGTGTAAAATATTTATTTCACTCATACATTCAAAAACGTTTTTTGAAGAAATAAATAATTGTCTGTTCCTTTTTCTATGAACCTTTGCAAGAACCAGTTTTATATTTCTATTTCCTAAACTCATCACTATTTTTATTCAAAATCGAAGAAGAAACTTAAAAAAAATAAAATCTTTAAATCCCTCCCACTTATAAAAATTTATTATAACGCGTTCTCGTTCTGTTTTCCCGCTCAAGTTCTCCTTCATTGGCCCATTGGGTTAGTACTGCAACACGAATATAGGAGCGCTGCATGGTTGTAGAGTGAATGTTGCTAAGGCATCTAAGCATGATATTACTATATAAATGTGTTATATCCAAGCTCACTTGTGCGCCCTCACATATATCAAATATTCTTATTAAAGATACACAGAAACAAAAACTTGACTTTGATTTCAATCAAATGTAAACAAACCAAAAATAAGAAAACCAATTAATGATACAATGATCAGAAAGAACATTAAATATTATAGTCAACACTTTTGCCTTCAGCAACTTTGTAAGAGTATACAATGTATATCAAATGTAAACAAATAAAGCGACCAAAAAGACATAAATTCCATATCAACACTTTCTTGCCTTCAGCAGCTTGTGCATGAGTATCAAATGGATACCAAAGTATTTCACAACATTGAATCATTGTATCATCCGCAGTCAAACAAAGATTTGATGCGTTAGCATAATTATGATATAAAAGGGATCTCAAGATCTCATTCTAGTTTAGTTTTAAAGATACATCAACAACGTATAGCCGAAGATTTCCCCCCACCAGTGGTAAGGGATCTGAAGCTCAAATAAAGTATTTAATATCATACACATAAATTTGTGTTTTATTTTCGGTTGCCCTATTCTCTTGATGAGAATAGGAAGTAATATTTTTTTATAAAAATTCTAAAACTCAAATTTAATTGGCGCAGTCGGTGGGATACTAATTTAATATAGTATCCGCGAAACGAAAATACGTGCAACTGCAACGCGTAGAAAAAAAAAAAATAATAATAAAAATCTCAAAAAGTGAATAGTGCAACTATAAGTTCAATCCGAACGCATATCGGAATTTTGAACTCTGAACAATTTAAAGTGAAGAAAAAGTGCACTGAAAGCAAATCAGTAAAAGCCCCTTTCCCTTTAATAATAATTCAGTGATAGTTCACTTAAACTAAATGAGTGCATTTGAAATTTTTTTTTTAATCAACAAACGTGGCACAAAATAATTATAAGTGAATGATCGAACGAATATCGATGACATTCATCAAAAATTAATAAGTGCAGTGAAAAAAAAAAAAATTATTTTTCGACGAATACGAAAAATTAATTTTGTGAAAATTATCCGAAACCAATATCAGTGCATATGATAAATGTTTCAAATTCCGTAGAGGAAGGATAATTTGAGGAAGAAGAGAAAAAAAAAATAGTGACAAAAAAAAAAAAATAAAGAGTTATCTGAAATAGATGAAAAATATTTTCAATCGAATCAAAAAGGATTCGAAAAAAGCTCAAAGTGAAAAACATTTAAGACGATCAATTATATTTGACAATATTAGAGCTAAATCAAACATCATGGACCCAGCACAAATTGCAGCTTTACAACAACAAAATCTTCAACTACAGGAACAGTTGCAACAACAACAACAACAAATGGAAATAATGGCAACAAGGATGCAGCAACAAGCAGCAGCAGCAGCAGCACCTCAACCTGCAGCAAATGGTAATGTAGCATTAAGAAACCTAGAAATTAATCCTATACATTATATCGAAAAGTTAGAAAAATTTGATGGAAGAACTGAAGATTTAGCTATTTTTGTTCAAAATGTTGATGATATTATTCCAACATTATTAACATATGACGAGCAAGGTCAAAAAATGTGTATAAATCTTTTAAAATCGAAATTCATTGGTAGAGCTAGATTAGCGATTGAAATACATACGCACCTCACTAAGTGGTCTGATATAAAAATTTTTGTGGCTTCAGAAGCAGTGATCAATTATACGAAGAGCTTAGGTCAGCGCAATACCGCGGCGATGTAATAAAATTTTACAATTACATACAAAAATCGCTGTCATTATTAAATCAAAAATGTTTACAAGAAAATAATATTTTAGACATTCCAAGAAACACGGAAACCGCGTTAAAAATTTTTAAAGAAAGATTGCCAATCCACATGCGAACAATCTTATATTCAATTAAGCCAAGCACAATAGAATTAGCTTTACACGAGTTAAGTAGTGCAGGATTTTTAGGGAAATCAGAAAATAATTTTGACGATAAACAAAAAAATAAATACTCAGACAAAATAAACAAACAAAACCAAAACCCACATAAAAATTTTAAAAATCCTAACAATCCTTTTAGAGATGATCCCCAAAACAAAAATCATCAAAATTGGCACCCAAAGCCATACATTCCAAAAAATAATAATTATCAAAATAATAATTACAATCCCCATAATTATCGGCAGTTTCTACAAAGATTCGAACCTATGGAACAAGATCTGACTTCCTCTCAACTTAGGAGAGCACCTAAAGCCACTAACTATGTGGAACAATACAACGATGAAACTGGGTCTGATGCAAATTTTCGGCCTACAGCCTCGGAAACCCCAGATTACCCTATATTAAGCTAGGGAAAAATGGTAAATTTATTAAGCTTTTGATAGATACCGGAGCAACCAATAGCCTTCTAAGAGAAGAAGACGCTCCTCAGCAATATATTATAAATAGAAAAAAACCCTTAATAATACAAACCGCAGGTAGCCCTATAAAAATAACAAAAGACATAATAATACCGAAAGGAAAATTTGCTCTTCCAGTAAAAGAAGAATGTGCATTTCAAGTTCATAATTTTAATAAAAATTTTAACGGAATTATAGGCAACAATATTTTAATTCCAAATAATGCCGAAATAAAATACTTAAATAAGAGTATGACACTAAATGGTGAAATAATACCTCTGTTCTTCAGCTTAGACGAAGAACTTGAGTATGATGAAACCATTAATTATTTCAATAATATGCTTCCGGAAAATACTATTCTTGATGATAATATTGAAAAAGACCTAAGAACAGATCATTTAAACACGGAAGAAAAATTTAAATTATTAAAATTAATAAAAGAAAATAAAAATGCGTTTTATAAAAAGGGTGATGATTTGTCATTTACAAACCACGTTAAACACAACATTCCTACGGAACATGATTCACCCATATATACAAGAATTTACCGATACCCGGAAATTCACAAAAAAGAAGTAGATCGGCAAATCACAGAGATGCTCGATCAGAAGGTCATTCAACCTTCAAGTTCACCTTATAATGCTCCCATCTGGGTGGTACCTAAAAAAGAGGATCACACTGGAAATAAAGAATGGAGAATTGTTATTGACTATAGGAAATTAAATCTTACTACAAAAGAAGATAAATACCCTATACCTAACATTGAGTCAATACTAGATAAATTAGGTCATTGTAACTATTTTTCGACACTAGACCTGACAAAAGGTTTTTACCAAATTGAAGTTGAAAAGAAGGATAGAGAAAAAACAGCCTTCTCTACTCTAACGGGTCATTATGAGTTCGTGCGGATGCCATTCGGTTTAAAGAATGCACCTGCAACCTTTCAGAGACTCATGAATGAAGTCCTAAAAGAATACATAGGGAAAATATGTTATGTTTATCTCGATGATATCATCATATTCTCAGCTAGCCTGCAGGAACACATGGATTCGCTCCATAGTATTTTGAGAACACTTAAGAACGCAAATCTGAAGGTATCTCTAAACAAATCTGAGTTCTTACGCAAAGAAACCGAATTCTTGGGACATATAATAACACAACACGGTGTCAAACCTAACCCTAAAAAAATTGAAACAATTAAAAAATTCCCCATTCCAAAGAGCGTAAAAGAAATTCAGTCTTTTCTCGGACTAACTGGCTACTATAGAAAATTCATTTCTGACTATGCGGCTATAATTAAACCAATGACCTTATGTCTTAAAAAAGATGCTAAAATAAACATTGAAAATAAAGAATACAAAGAGTCATTCTATAAACTGAAAAAAATTATGTCAGATGATCTAATAAACAGACATCCAGACTTCAACAAAGAATTCGTTCTAACGACGGACGCGTCTAATTTCGCGATCGGTGCGGTTTTAAGTCAAACGCATGGACCATTGTGTTTTGCTTCAAGAACATTGAACAAACATGAATGTAACTATTCCACTATAGAGAAGGAATTACTGGCCATAGTATGGGCAACAACACAATTCCGACATTATTTGTATGGAAGAAAATTTACAGTGAAAACCGACCACAGACCTTTGGTGTGGCTATCTACTTTGAAGGAACCCAACAGCAAGCTTCAAAGATGGAAAATTAAGCTTGAAGAATACGACTTCAAGATAGAATATATACAGGGCAAAGAAAATAAAGTTGCCGACGCTCTATCTAGAGTAAAAATAAACGTTTTAGAGGAAGACGATCTAGCAACTCAACATAGTGCTGAGTCAGATAATTCGAATTTAATTCCTATTAGTGAAAAAGCTGTTAATTTCTTTAACAGACAAATAATCCTTGAAATCAACGAACATGATCATCAAGAAATTATTTACCCACATGTTGGAAAAAGAAGAGTTAGATTCACGCGTAAAGAGTTTAAAGAAGAAGATTTCATAAATATAATAAAAGAAGTAGATACTACGATGCTAAATTGCATATATGTCAAAGATGACCAAATATTTAATCACTTCCAAAACATATGGAAGAAAGAAAATAAATTAAGTAATAAAATATTACATAGAAGCACAAAGCTCTTGCAAGATCTAAAAATAGACGAAGCAAACGAAATTATATTAAAGACACATAAAAATAATAACCATATAGGTATAGAAAAAATATACCTTGATTTAAATCGAAAATATTATATACCAAACTTCAAGACTCTAATAAATAAACAAATAAATAATTGTCATCTATGTATGACTAAAATCGAAAGAAATCCAATTAAATTACCATATGAAAAAACAGAAACGCCGAAAAATCCAAATGAACACTACCACATAGATATATGGTTCTTAAATCACAAAAAGAAATATCTGTCATGCATCGATAAGATTAGTAAATATGCTGCTATCGAACCTATAAAACATAAAACATACACAGACGTTTTAAATGCTTTAGTGAAAATTTTTACATATATGAAAAAACCTCAGCAAATAACGCTTGATAACGAAAACGCCTTCGTTTCTGAAACATTAAAGAATTTTTTAGAAAACAATGAAATAAGTATACATTATTGTACAGCCAACCGGCATACAGGCAATTCAGACATAGAACGCCTTCACAGCACACTTAATGAACATATCCGAATGTTAACTCAAGTTCGAGATTCAGGTGAAGAAATTGAACCTATAGACCATACAACAAATGCAATACTTACATATAATAATGTTATTCATTTAACAACAAAAGAAAAACCTATCGACGTACATTTTAATAAAATTGACAATGAAATAATCTATAAAAGAATTGAAGAAAATAAAATAAAAATATTAAACAAATTAAACATAAATAGAAAAGATGCAAGCATAGACGAGAATTATGCAAAGGTAACAGAACAAGAGAAAATAATAAATAAAATCGCACCTAAACATAAAAAGGTGAAAGTTATTAATAAAACTGATAAAAAATATACATTACAAGAAGGAAACAGATTTAAGAAAATTCCTCATAGAATTCTTCATAAAGATCAATTTAGGAAAAAGAAAAAATTTCAACAAACTAAATTATCCAATTCCAGATCCAATAAAGAAATCGCATCAAATGTTGCAACCAATGGCGATAATACAGAAAGTAATGATAATAATGATGATTATGATAACCCTCAACCAAGTACGAGCAGAATTGGAAGTCATTGACTTAAATAAAGGAAACGGATTCACTTTGATCCAACTAGAAGAATATCCACTAATAGAAAGTTATGATACTATAATCCATATAATTAATTTGACAGAATATGAAAATAACATAGAAATTATGGAAAGGAACGTTAAAAGAATTCCTGAAGAAAATGACAGTTTCATAAGGAAAATGTCAAAAATACGAAAAGAATTTGAAGTACTCTTACCCCATCCTAAATCAAATAGACGAAAAAGAGGATTAATAAATATTTTAGGAACAGGTATGAAATTTTTATTCGGAACTATGGACGACAATGATCGCCAAGATATCGAACAACATTTAAAATTAATTGAAGAAAACAATCATATTGAAATAATGAACTTAAATAAACAAATAATAATAAATGAAAAATTTAATAAACAAATCAAAATACTTACTGAAACTTTAAATAATGAAACTAATGAAATAATCAAAAGAATCAATACATTTACAGAAAGCTACGATTACGTAAAAGATATAGCTAAAATACAGTACGAAATAAAGTTAAGAGAAAACCTTGAATATTTACATGAGGACATTGAAAAAATAAAAGAAATAATAATGACTTCAAGATTAGGAGTACTTAGCAGAGATATTTTAACTGAAGAAGAAATAGATAAATACGGCATTAATATAAATAACTTGGAAGAATTAGAACTCAGTTTAGCCCTATATAAAACCAATATTATATTCATAATTAAAGTACCCAAATATACAGATGAACTGTATAAAAAGATATACGTTCAACCCATTCCAAATAAGGATAATAATTCCCAATTAAAAAAAAACAAAAACCTTTATCTGACAAAAGATCAAATAATTTATGACAGTACTAAAAACGTACAAAATTTAACCAAAATAAATGATGATTGTATAGAAAATATACTTAAAAAATCAATGAATTGTAAACTTATAAGAAATATAAATGAAAAAGTATTAGAAATAGGAAATAATAATCTTGTATTAATTAATGTTCAATTACAAGAGCTTAATCAAAATTGTAATAATCAAAAAATTAAAATTAAAGGTAACTACCTTATTAGATTTGAAAATTGTAAAATACAAATAAATAACAAATCATATGAAAGAAAAAATTATAAACATGAACTTATAATTCCTAATACAATATTAGATATCAATTATACCAAAATTGAAGAATTAACATTTGAAGAATTAAAATATCAAAACATAAACAATGTAAAAGAAATAGAAGAATTAAAATATAACCATAAAAAGTCGAGTTTCAAAATATATTTTATCATTTTAATCATTTTAATAATTGTAATAATTTATGTTTATATAACATTAAAAAGTAGAAAAAGGAAGATAATAAATAATGTAAGTCTTCCAACGGTCACTTTCCGACCCTTAGAAGAATCTAAAGAGGGGGGTGTTATATCCAAGCTCACTTGTGCGCCCTCACATATATCAAATATTCTTATTAAAGATACACAGAAACAAAAACTTGACTTTGATTTCAATCAAATGTAAACAAACCAAAAATAAGAAAACCAATTAATGATACAATGATCAGAAAGAACATTAAATATTATAGTCAACACTTTTGCCTTCAGCAACTTTGTAAGAGTATACAATGTATATCAAATGTAAACAAATAAAGCGACCAAAAAGACATAAATTCCATATCAACACTTTCTTGCCTTCAGCAGCTTGTGCATGAGTATCAAATGGATACCAAAGTATTTCACAACATTGAATCATTGTATCATCCGCAGTCAAACAAAGATTTGATGCGTTAGCATAATTATGATATAAAAGGGATCTCAAGATCTCATTCTAGTTTAGTTTTCAAGATACATCAACAACGTATAGCCGAAGATTTCCCCCCACCAGTGGTAAGGGATCTGAAGCTCAAATAAAGTATTTAATATCATACAAATAAATTTGTGTTTCATTTTCGGTTGCCCTATTCTCTTGATGAGAATAGGAAGTAATATTTTTTTATAAAAATTCTAAAACTCAAATTTAATTAATGTATATACAATGGTACAGCTCTCGAATACAATGGGATATTGCCTTAAATACTTAAGATTTATATACCTGGTATTAGGATGGTTATATATCACTCAAGTCTGTTGCAAATTTCTTTTCTTTTTTTTTTTTGTAAAAAGTTTATAACAATTATAAATTTAAATGGAGCAAAATAAATTTCAACTTTTCACTTGTGCACAGAGTTGTCAACTTCAAACTAATTAATATGTTTATTTGTTTTTTAAAAGTGAAAAGAAAAAATCAAATCTTGAAAATATCCCGTTTAACATCAACTACGGCTTTTGACCCAACCAATTGGCAATAACTATGAACCTACATCTATATACGTACTTTTATCGAAAATCTATAATAATAATACCTATATGATCTTACACCTACATACTTTTATGGAAAATCTGTTCTTTTTATATAAATGTTTTGTTTGTTTTTGGTTGAGTTTTCTTGTTTTACGACTTTACACAAAATAAAAATGTACATATTTTAATTTGTATTACAATGAACTTGATCTATGTATGACAAGGTATCAATTCAAATCAATATTGTCAAATTTGTTGCAAAATTCTTTTTAATACTTATGTATTCCTTAACTTAGTTCTAAGCAAAATCTGTGGATTTCAATTATCGTAGATTTAAATAAATAAATAAATAAATAAATAAATACCTTCTTTTATGGAGAATTTGTACTTTCTATATAAATGTTTTGTTTGTTTTTGTTTGAGTTTTCTTGTTTTACGTCTTTCCACAAAATACCAAAAAATTAAAGCCACTGACAATGATTCATACTGTTACAAAATATCACAATCACCAGTTTTGCCATCTTCATCTCCACTGCCATTCCATCAGCGACATCAACCAGCAGATTCCCATACACTCCAGTAACCTCCAATAACCTCAAAAGAAATGGAAATATTTCTAATTAATTAAAAAAAAAAAAAACATCCAAACAAATAATGCATTGGTTTATGATTTTAAATTAATTTTTTACCTTTGTAAATTCTGTCTCCTCTATCAACCAACAATGCTGCTGTGGCCACTTGACTTCACCAACAACAACAGGTGCATGGATCATCAAACATCTGGATCTAGTAATAAACAAAAGGCAATTAGGAAAAAGATTTATTACAAAGCGAAGAACAACTTACCTGGTGGAATAGAAGTGTTGTTTTGATTTTACCTTTCATGGAAAAAGGTAAATAAATCTAGGAGATTCCATCCGTCACTCACTGAACCACATGGGAACAAGTTCCACAACTTGACGTATCACCTGCCACAAACTTCATGAATGAATGTACTGAACAGGTAAATGACACCGTTCAGGCACCCAGGTATGTTTTACCTGTGGGTATATGGTTACACGGTTCGTTTTGATTCCAGGTGCAACAGAGCCAAAATGATAGTAACCAAGAACATGGACATAAGGCACATCAAATTAAAGGAAATTTAATGGAGATTACGATGGTCAAAGTCCTGAATCCATAAAATTAAGTCTGAGGAAAATTATTTTTAATGACAACAGTATGGAAATGGCGCGAAAATGCAAACTTCCAGTAATTTGACATGGGAGAGTGGAAAGTCACTGGAAGCCATTGAAGACTTATAAAAAGCCGCTGTATCAGTAGAGGTGGTATTCAGTTTTGGATTAGCTTGCAGTACGTCCAGCCAAGTAGAAAAAAAAAATTTTACGAATTAAAACTTAAAAACTAAGAATAAGAAAAAAAAAAGAGAAAAATTGAAAATAAAAATTAACCCTCTCGGGAACCACTTTTTTTTTAAATTAAATCCTTTCTTTTTCTTTTGTTCTCTTCTGCCTTCGCTCAGATTCATTTTCGGTACACTGGTGTCAGGTGTGGGGTATATTCAAATAGATTTTTGACGAATTAGTACCCAAAGAAGAATCATCATGAACGCAGAGGAAATGAAAGCACTTCTGGAGCTGCATTCCATTAACCAAACCGTTTTCTGGGAAACAAAGATGGCGCAATGGAAAGCTGAGCTGGTAGATCGACAGTCAACCATGGAGAAGAAGTTGGAGGAGCTGGAAAGGACGGTTAGTAACAGGGATTTTGCTGCATCAGTGCCTTCTCACTCATCACCTCGTACCATTACTGCCGCAACACCCCCTCACTCTTCAACTCGCCCGTCATGTTCTACAAATCCATTTCTTCAGGACGAAAGCGAAGAAGCAATCGTTATTAATGGTGAACCTGAAAACGACACAACAGGTTGCATGTTTTGGCCATTGTCCAACCCATCAAACCAACCAACATCACCAATAAGTGACACATTTACTCTTTCAGCTGCCACAGGTCATGTTACATTTGCAAACAAGTTCGAACAAGCTGATAAGTCTAGTCAATCCCAAGTGGAGCATGTTTTGCTACGTCCATCTGGGTTCACTCAACAAAAAACTCAACAGAATTTAGTTGCTCACACCTTTAACCCTAGCGTAGTGCAGCCATATGATGGGTCTGCTTCATGGACAGACTACGAAACTCAGTTTGAAATAGTGGCCAAGTTTCACGGATGGACTGAAACCGAGAAGGCTCACGCACTAGCTATGCAACTTCGGGGTGAGGCGCTGACAATACTGAGTGCTCTGCCGCGGGGAAAACCGCTTGTGTATGAGGTCCTTAGAAGTCTTCTTCGGCAACGCTTTAGCCTGGTAACACAAGTTACACCCTTCTGCGTAATCGTCTGCAAAGACCAAAGGAGTCGTTGGCTGAATTTGCGATTCATCTGCAGCGTCTTGCGACTTCTGCCTTCCCAAATGGAGCAGACAAAGTGGTGGAAGAAATCGTGCTCAGTCAGTTTATTGATGGAATCAGAGACGACCAGATTCAAAATCTGGTGGCAGTTGGAAGGCCTCGAAATCTGCAAGAAGCTCTGCGAATTGCACAAGAGATAACGTCTCGATTTGAGCGGCGTGGTCACAGAAACGTCCTTACTGTAGCCACATCTCCTGTAGGAAAGCGGAATGATAGCAGAAGAACACGACCTCCAACCGAGTCAACAACTTCATCAACATCAAATTTGGCGGAAAACTAGAGTCTGCCGGTGAGACGAAGCGAAGACCGACAGAATATTATCAACTCGCTTCAAATTCCCCAGTTTCCCTCAAATCATCTAATCCTTGTCCATCTAATAATGTTAAATATAATTCCGTTTTTGCAGGAGTAGCAAATGGAGCTGGTTTATCTCTGGAAGGCTATATAAACGGAAAGAAACATCGTTTTCTGGTTGACTCCGGTGCGGATGTGTCTATAATTTGTGAGAAGTTTTTGCCAAGAACAGTCCAACCAGCAGGTAACCCAATTCGAATAGAAGGTATCTCTGGAGGAACACTATGGTCCCTGGGTATGGCAGACATTGAAATAGTGCTCAATAAAAAAGGGTACCTACAAACTTTTGTTGTCGTGAGTAAGGAAGTACCAACCCTTCTAGGAGTAGATTTTCTTCAAGAGAACTTGTGCAGCTTGGACTTTTCGGAACTATCGTTGGAGATTCAAGGAAGAAAACTCCCGCTTCAGTTAGCTGTGACTTCAACCTCAAGCCTCCTGTTAACAAGATATCCAGAATTTCTCCCAGCCCGTTCAGAAGTAATACTCTCGATGCCACGACCAACAGAACTTCAAGAAGGCACAGCTTTAATTGAACCATGCGATCAAAATCAGTTGCCAAAGGGTGTGCTTTTAGCCAGAACTTTCGTCGATGTTGCACAATCTCAGCTCATGGTAAGAATGGTGAATACAACTGAAGAAGAAGTGACATTACAGAAGGACCTTGTTGTTGGACGAGCCTGTGCAGCGGAAGTTTGCGAGACATCCGTCCCTAAATGTTCTGACGGAAAACATCTGCAAGAACTGATAGACGCAGTCCCGGAAAGTTTGACACTGGAACAGGTAACCCTTTACAAGAACCTTCTTCTTTCTTACCAGGATGTGTTTTCTTCAGGACCGAAAGACCAAGGCCGAACAAGCTTAACCAAGCACAAAATAGACACAGGAAACGCAAGACCTATCAAAGTTCCAGCTCGAAGAATCCCGTTGGCAAAACGAGAAGAAGTTGCTGAATTAGTGGAGGACATGAAAAATCGAAACGTAATAGAACCATGCTATGGCCCCTGGGCGTCTCCAATCGTTTTAGTCCGAAAAAAGGATGGAACATACCGCTTCTGTGTCGACTATCGGCTTTTGAACGATGAAACAAAAAAAGACTCTTATCCATTACCCAGAATGGATGACATATTTGGAACCTTGGCCGGAGCGAAATGGTTCTCGACAATGGATCTGCAAAGTGGGTATTGGCAAGTAGAGATGGACGAAACTGACAAGGAAAAGACAGCGTTTTCATCAGGAAATGGATTGTGGCAATTCAATGTTATGCCTTTCGGGCTTTGTAATGCCCCTGCGACATTCGAACGATTGATGGACAAAATCTTTAACGGCATGTCATGGCAAACAGTGCTTATATACTTGGATGACATTATTGCCTACGCCCGCACCTTTGACGAACACCTACTCATCTTAGAAGAAATTTTCCAGCGTCTTCGATCAGCGAATTTAAAGCTAAACCCTTCTAAATGTCATTTCCTTTGTAAGAAGGTTCACTATCTTGGACACATTGTGTCAGAAAATGGTCTAGTTACCGATCCCTCTAAAATTGAAGCCGTTCAAAACTGGCCAATTCCTCGAAATAAGAAGCAAGTGAGGAGTTTTCTAGGATTGTGTTCCTATTACCGCCGGTTTATTGAAGGCTTCTCAACCATGGCTAAGCCCCTATCTGAACTAACGGAAGAGAGACGCCGCTTTTTATGGAGTCCTAGCTGTGAAGCTGCTTTTATGGAGTTGAAAGCAAAACTAACCACGGCACCAATTCTGGCTTTTCCAACATCAACAGACGAGTTTATTCTGGACACAGATGCATCCAACTTTGGAATCGGATCGGTTCTGAGCCAAAAGCAAGGAGACAAAGAAGTCGTAATTGAATATTTCAGTAAAACTCTCAATCGTGCCGAACAGAATTACTGCGTAACCCGGAGAGAACTTTTAGCGGTCGTTTTGGCTACACGTCACTTCCACCATTACCTTTTCGGTCGTACATTTACACTGCGAACAAATCATGCCTCGTTGCGTTGGCTGTGCAACTTCAAACACCCTGAAGGACAAATGGCAAGATGGCTGGAAAGCCTACAGCAATACAGTTTCAAAATCCAACATCGGCCTGGTCCACGTCATGGCAACGCAGATGCACTATCCCGAAGAGTATGTGGTAATTGCAAACATTGTTTAAAGGCAGAAGAGCAAGAAGAGGAATCTTTAAAGCATGCCCATATTACTTCCGTTTCAGGTACCTTAGAAGAAGAGCAGAGGAAAGACCCCGTCCTCGCTATGGTAATCAAGTGGAAAGAACAAAATAACCGCCCTAATAAAGAAGAAATTGCAGGTCAGAGCGAAGATCTAAAATCGTACTGGGCCCTGTACGAACAGCTCCGCCTTGAAAATGGGACCCTAATAAGACTTTGGGAAAACACACCAGATAATTTTTCGAAACTAATAGTGGTACCGAAAGCATGTGTCCCCGATATACTTACATCTTTACACGACAGCCCTAGTGGTGGTCACTTAGGCCAGAAAAAGACTTTATCAAAGGTCAAAAGTCGCTATTTTTGGGTGAGACGAACTGTTGATGTTAAAGTGTGGTGTTTGACATGTCAAGTCTGCGCATCTAGAAGAGGCCCCCAAAGAAAGACACGTGGATCTCTTCAACCCAGCCGGCCTGGATGTCCATTTGAAAGGATAGCCATCGATATCCTTGGCCCACTTCCTCGCACTTCGAATGGAAATCGCTATATAGCAGTTGTCATGGACTACTTCACCAAATGGCCAGAGTGTTTTGCGATCCCCAATCAAACAGCGGAAGTAGTTCTTGGACCCTTGGTAGACCAAGTTTTTTGTCGCTTCGGAGTACCTCAAGTTATACATTCGGATCAGGGTCGCAACTTTGAATCCGAGGTCTTCCAAGCTGCACTTAAAATACTTGGTGTAGAAAAAACCAGAACAACGCCATTACATCCACAGTCAGATGGCATGGTTGAAAGATTTAACCGAACCCTTTTAGATTACCTGGCTAAGTTCGTAGATCGTCATCAAACCGACTGGGATAGTCATCTACAACCAGCCCTTCTAGCGTATAGGTCTTCGGAACATGAAGCCACAGGTTTTTCACCCGCCTACCTAAATTTTGGTCGAGAAGTTAAACTACCAGCTGACTTAGCTTTTGGTTCGCCTAATACCTCAAACAAAGATGCCCCACTCTTTGCGTTGGAACTCAAACAACGATTACAAAAAACCCATCAAACGGCGAGAGAGAACTTAAATTTGGCAGCCGACGCAATGAAAACACGGTACGATATAAAAAAATAATTTATTAATTTCATTCCAGGAGATGAAGCATGGTTTTACAACCCAAAAAGGAGAAAAGGAATATCACCTAAATTACAAAACGACTGGGAAGGTCCAGTTCAAATAATAACACGATTATCTGATTTGGTCTACCGGATACAATGCAAAGGAAGCCGAAAAACCAGAGTCGTACACGTCGACCGCCTAGCTCCATTTATAACCCGCGGTATGACATGACTCTGCAGGAGCCGAGAGTCTTTAGGAGCGGCCAATGTTACAAAATATCACAATCACCAGTTTTGCCATCTTCATCTCCACTGCCATTCCATCAGCGACCCCAACCAGCAGATTCCCATAAACTCCAGTAACCTCCAATAACCTCAAAAGAAATGGAAATATTTCTAATTAATTAAAAAAAAAAACATCCAAACAAATAATGCATTGGTTTATGATTTTAAATTAATTTTTTACCTTTGTAAATTCTGTCTCCTCTATCAACCAACAATGCTGCTGTGGCCACTTGACTTCACCAACAACAACAGGTGCATGGATCATCAAACATCTGGATCTAGTAATAAACAAAAGGCAATTAGGAAAAAGATTTATTACAAAGCGAAGAACAACTTACCTGGTGGAATAGAAGTGTTGTTTTGATTTTATCTTTCATGGAAAAAGGTAAATAAATCTAGGAGATTCCATCCGTCACTCACTGAACCACATGGGAACAAGTTCCACAACTTGACGTATCACCTGCCACAAACTTCATGAATGAATGTACTGAACAGGTAAATGACACCGTTCAGGCACCCAGGTATGTTTTACCTGTGGGTATATGGTTACACGGTTCGTTTTGATTCCAGGTGCAACAGAGCCAAAATGATAGTAACCAAGAACATGGACATAAGGCACATCAAATTAAAGGAAATTTAATGGAGATTACGATGGTCATAGTCCTGAATCCATAAAATTAAGTCTGAGGAAAATTATTTTTAATGACAACAGTATGGAAATGGCGCGAAAATGCAAACTTCCAGTAATTTGACATGGGAGAGTGGAAAGTCACTGGAAGCAATTGAAGACTTATAAAAAGCCGCTGTATCAGTAGAGGAGGTATTCAGTTTTGGATTAGCTTGCAGTACGTCCAGCCAAGTAGAAAAAAAATTAAACGAATTAAAACTTAAAAACTAAGAATAAAAAAAAAAAAAGAGAAAAATTGAAAATAAAAATTAACCCTCTCGGGAACCACTTTTTTTTTAAATTAAATCCTTTCTTTTTCTTTTGTTCTCTTCTGCCTTCGCTCAGATTCATTTTCGTTACAATACATATACCGCACTACTCATAGTATAACAGAATAACACTTCTATAACACGGGTCAACACGAACTTTGAGTCTGAGTTCTGTACCTCTGATTTTCATTACTTATGCCTAACTAATTAAAGAAAAAATATTTTTATCTAATAAAGTTTGCTTTTGTAGTTACTAAAACGAAATTTTAATTTTTATGAAAAAGCTCTATTTTTAAATTTCAATTATATGTAAAAGGAAAACAGTTTTGAATTCACATATTTATATTGACTTTAATTATACAAGACGGCATAAATAAACCCACAAATACGAAAAAGAATACAAAAAAGACTTTAAAAATGAACAGATTTGGTATTTCTTCTGTGTAAGTTGGAACTTTCTCGTATGAGCCCCCAAATGTAGTCACCCATCATGTTTTCATTATATTGTCCTTGATAACGCTTTTCAAAGTTCATTACATCTTGGTGGAAACGTTCCCCTTGCTCTTCTGAATATGCACCTAAGTTGTCTTTAAATTTATCCAAATGAGCATGTAGCATGTGGACTTTCAAAGTAAAAAAAGTACATTGTGTAATGGTACAAAAGCAAACTTTATTTATTATAAATGGAGTTTCTGCTTTTTTTTCGTTGTATACAATCAGAAAATATTCACTAAATAACAGACTCAAAGAAAAATATTTTTTTTGTTGACTTGTGTAATCAATACACTACGAATTATATCTTATCTCGTACTAAAAACCAACAACAAGAAAAAAACAAAGCAAAAAAAAAATACATAATAATTATATCAGTTTAAAAAAAAAATACGTAAAAACTTTTTTAGGAGATTTATATGATAAAAAAAAAAAAAATAAATACCTATTTAAAGTAGGTAAGTTAAGATGATTGTATGCTTTTTTTATTTTTTGACGTAAGGGTGAGAAAACAAAAATGTGAGCCGTGTTGTTCAATGAGAGATTTAGATTGTATTGAAATAGGCTTGATGTTTCCTTATTATGAGTGTTAATATACATTTTTATTGTTCTACTATTGATTGATGTGGAAATATAATCGCAGATATACAAGAAGTGATGTTATAAGAGTTAGTTATTGTTGATCGTGTATTTAAAACGCAAAAACGCAAATTTTGTGATCCAAACGGGAATTTAAAACGCAAACGCAACATACATTTTGTGATCCGAACGTGAATTTTAAACATAAGAAAACAAACGCAAATTTCGGGTTTCAAACTTGGATTCTTTTAAACGGAATTTAGCCACTGCGCTGCCGCTGAGCCATCAAGTCGCTGTTTCACTGAGAAGCTATTTTTTTGTGTAATCTGGTTCAAATATTTTACCATCGTATTCTATCCTCTGGAATGAAATTTATTTTAACCTCTTTGTTCAAAATTCACTTTAACTTTTTTACTTGTTGAAACTCAAATCATACTTAGCATTGCAAAATATTCATTTTCATTTTCAATTTTCGTTTTGATTTTTCTTATATTCAATTTGTCTGCCGAACATATCGGTTGAGTTTTTATATTTTTAAATAAATTAAGTTTTCTTGAAATTTGGATTTTTTTATTACTGTTGGAGTACCATCCTATACATTTTTTGGTGCCTCCTGGGAGGAGATTTGCAAACATTTGGATAGCGCAGGGCTTAAGAAATTCATTAACTGGATATTTTAAGGAATCATCTAGCGGCGCTTGGCTCAAGACATTCTAGAAACGCATTCTTTTTTCGAGGAATCAAGAATTTCAAGATATTTCAACACCACTAATCAACATGGCGGAGTTTAATTTGAGAACTTCGTACAAAAATGCAATAAAAGAGGTTTATGAGCGTGTGAAAGCCACAAGCCTAGATCTGTGCGACGCTGCGCAACTAGAACAATAGCTGAAATCGGTTAGTGATCATTTCAAGCGCTTAGTTGGAAAGGCAAAGGAAGACGAACTGGAATCGCATGAGAAATTGCATGAAATTGTAGAGGCTGACTACAATGCAACATGTGTTCTTCTCAATCGTCGGTTAAAAGAATTAGCAATACATTATATTGCAGATATTACCATAGCATTTAATAGTGTAGATCATATTTGTCGAAATGTAAATTATGGATGATTTTTACGAACTCTACATGCTAATGGTGCCTCTTTTTTTTTTATTTGTATTTATTTACATGTAGGACGAGGAATATACTATGGATCTTATTTATTTACTCCTACATGACTATCTGGAACTATTATCTTATTTTTAGTTATAGCAACTGCTTTTATAGGATATGTTCTTCCCTGAGGACAAATATCATTTTGAGGTGCCACAGTAATTACAAACTTATTATCAGCTATTCCCTATTTAGGATTAAATTTAGTACAATGAATTTGAGGAGGTTTTGCAGTTGATAATGCTACTTTAACTCGATTTTTTACATTTCATTTTATTTTACCTTTTATTGTACTAGTTACTGTAATAATTCATTTACTATTCTTACATCAAACAGGATCTAAACTAACTTCATAAGAAATAGTTTGAGCAACAGATCGTAAACCCCCTAATAAAGCATAATTTGAATATGAAGATCAACCTGCAATTATAACTGAATAAACTCCTATTCTAGTACAACATATAAAAAATAATAACCCCAAATTAAAAGAAAATAATTTAATAAAAAATGGTATACATAATCATAATAATAAAGATAAAAATAATGAAAAAATTGGTGAAAAATAATAAGAAATATAATTTGATATTAAAGGATAAGTTTGTTCTTTAGTAAATAATTTAATTGCATCACAAAAAGGTTGAGGAATTCCTATTAGTCCAACTTTATTAGGCCCTTTACGAATTTGAATATAACCTAAAACTTTACGCTCTAATAAAGTTAAAAAAGCAACTCTAACTAATACACAAATAATTAATATTAAACTTATAATTAAAAATATAATAATTTCTATATAAAACAAGTACTATTTGTAATAAAAATTACATTTATAAATTCTAAATTTATTACATTAATCTGCCAAAATAGTTAAATATATTAATAAAATTCTAATCTTTAAAATATAAATTATTTAAATATTTAATCCTTTCGTACTAAAATATTTTAATTAATTAAAGATAGAAACCAACCTGGCTTACACCGGTTTGAACTCAGATCATGTAAGATTTTAAAAGTCGAACAGACTTTAAATTTAAACGGCTACACCTAAAATTATATCTTAATCCAACATCGAGGTTGCAATCTTTTTTATCAATATGAACTCTCCAAAAAAATTACGCTGTTATCCCTAAAGTAACTTAATTTTATAATCATTAAAAATGGATCAATTATTCATAAATAAATGATTTAATTTTTAAAAAGTTAATTAAATTTTAATATCACCCCAATAAAATATATAATTTTATTATAATTTAATTAATCTTTAAAATTAAAATAATAAATATATATAAAGATTTATAGGGTCTTCTCGTCTTTTAAAATCATTTTAACTTTTTGATTAAAAAATAAAATTCTTTTTTAATTTTAAATGAAACAGTTAATATTTCGTCCAACCATTCATTCCAGCCTTCAATTAAAAGACTAATGATTATGCTACCTTTGCACAGTTAAAATACTGCGGCCATTAAAAAAAAATCATTGGGCAGGTTAGACTTTAAATTAATTTCTAAAAGACATGTTTTTGTTAAACAGGCGAATATTATTATTGCCGAATTCTTTAAATAAACTTTTCATATTAAAATATATTTTTATATTAATTTATATACTAATTATATCATTATTAATTTATTTTTAATATTTAAATAAATGTTTTAATAAATACTTAAAATATAATAAATAATTTAATATAAAAATTAATTTATAGCAAATTTATTATAAATTGATAATTCTAATCATATAATATTTTAATTTTTATTTATTATTTATAAAAATTTATTTTATAGCTTATCCCATAAAATATTAAATTTAAAAAATTATTTAATTTAATATAATTAAATAAATAAATTTTTAATTTTAAATTAAATTTATTTCTTAAAAAACTAGATACCTTTAAAAACGAATAACATTTCATTTCTAATAAATTATTAAAAAAAATGTATTACATTAACTTTTATAATTTATTAAATCTTTTAAAATCGAGAAAATTAAATTTTTAATTTTTATTTAATAAACTCTGATACACAAGATACAATAAATAAAATTTTCTTTTAAAATAAAAATTTTTCAATATATTTCAATATTATTTCACAATACTAATACACTATTATTAAAATTTATTTTTTATTTATATAATACTAAAACATTAAATCTTATAATTATTTTTAATAATTTATAGTTTTAAAATAAATAATTAAATAAATAATTATTATATCAATTTATATTGATTTGCACAAAATTCTTTTCAATGTAAATGAAATACTTTTCTATATAAGATTTAAATTGATTCTAGATACACTTTCCAGTACATCTACTATGTTTCGACTTATCTTATTTTAATAACAAGAGTGATTTTTCATTTTTAATTCCACATAAATAAATTTTATTGTAACTCATTTAAACTTAAAAATAAACTACACCTTGATTTCATATTAATTTTAATATAAATTATAGAAAATTATTATTCTTACAAAATATTCTAATAACAACGATATATAAATTGAATAACAATTTTAAGTAAGGTACATCGTGGATTATCGATTAAAAAACAAGTTCCTTTAAATAGACTAAAATACCGCCAATTTTTTTAAGTTTCAAGAATATAACTAATACTACTCAAATAAATTAAATTATACTTTAAATAATAGGGTATCTAATCCTAGTTTATAATTAAAAAATTTTTAGCTTAAATAATTTTTTTCTATAAAAATATTATTAATTTAAAATTTCACTTAATAAATTAATTTTTATTTTAAATTAATTATTTAACTATTATTAATAAAATTTATTTATATTATTTGTATAACCGCAACTGCTGGCACAAATTAAGTCAATATTAATTAATATTTCTATTTCTAAATTTCTTTAATTATTATTATATTAATTATTGTAAATAATAATAAAATATAAATATTTTTTAAATATAAATAAATTTACACAAAAATTTACATATAATATAAATTAATAATAAATTTTTAAGCCAAAATAAAACTTTATAAAAATAAAATTTATTATATATACACATTATAATTAAATTATAATAAAATTATTAAATAACTTTAAAAAGTTTTTAAAATAAATATTATTAATATCATTAATAAATATATAAGTAATATACTAATAATATTATTAATATCTAACTTTAATTAGTCAATTCCTTCCCAATGATTTTTTTAATAAAATTAAAATTAAAAATTTTAAAAATAAATTTATAAAATTAATTTATCCCTTATTAAATTAAATTTTTATAAATTATTTATTATTATAATATTTTTTATTAAAATTAAATTTAATAATAATATTTATTTATAAAATTAATTTATCCCTTATTAAATTAATTCTATAAATAAATATTATTAATAAATTAAATAAATAAAAATAATAATATTTATTAATCAATAAATATTTTTTTTTATTTATAATATAAAAAAAGTAAACTATTTTAATTTTTAATTAATATTAATTTTTATATTTAATAATTAAAAATAGTTTTTATACAAATTATAAAAAATAATAGTTTTATATTAAACTTAATAATTAAAATATTTATACTATATAAATTATTTTTATTATTAAATATATTTTTATTTAATAAAATTTGAAAATTTTCATTATTTTTTAATTTATTTTTATAAATATTATAATTATTTTTTAAATTTAAAAATAATTAAGCCCATTTTTATAAATATTATATATATTTTTTTATAAAATTAAAAATAATTAAGCCCATTTTTATAAATATTATACATATTTTTTTTTAAATTGAAAATAATTAAGCCCATTTTTATAAATATTATACATATTTTTTTTAAAATTAAAAATAATTAAGCCCATTTTTATAAATATTATACATATTTTTTCATTTAAAAAAAAAATTTAATTTGTATAAAAACCTCTCTCTCTCTTTTTTTTTTTTTTTTAAATTTATAAAATTATAATATATACATAGATAATATATGTATATATATATATATATTATCTATGTTTATAAATTGAGATACCTTTGATAAATCTTTTAAATACCCTCAAAAAAATTTAAATTTCTACAAATAATAGTTTAGTTTATAAATCTAAAATCTATATTATAGGGATATAATATAACTAGTTGAAATAATATAATTACGATCTGCCACATACATTTATAGATGTGTAGGGCTTTATTAATAAGTTTAAAAACTCTATAAATAATATATTTATATATATATATACGTATTTTTTTATAAATAGCTAGGTTACATATTAATTAATAAAATTCTATTTTTTAAATGTATAATAGAAATTTTAAATTACATTTAAAAATATATTCTTGAATATAAGTTTTTAAATGTGATTTAAAATTTTTTAAACATTTATATATATAAATGTTTAATGACATAAATAAAATTTTTAACTAATTTATACTAGAAAACTAATTTATATCTCCAATTAATTAGTGTAATAACTAATTAAAATTATTTAAAAAAAAATAATTTAAATTATAAAATTTAAAAAAAATTTTTTTTAAACTTATAAATAACAAAAAAAAGTTTGTATACAAATTTCAATGAATTGCCTGATAAAAGGATTACTTTGATAGAGTAAATTATATAATTTAATATTATATTCATTATATTTTATATTTAATGGAATTAAACCATTCCTAAAAGTATCAAAAACTTATGTGCATCTTACACTAAAATATATAAAAAAAATAAGCTAATTAAGCTATTGGGTTCATACCCCACTTATAAAGGTTCTAATCCTTTTTTTTTTAATTTTTAATAATTCTTTTAAAATTTTATTTATATTTATTTTAATAATAAGAACAATAATTACTATTTCAGCCAATTCCTGATTAAGAGCTTGAATAGGATTAGAAATTAATTTATTATCTTTTATTCCCTTAATAAGAGATAATAATTTAATATCTAATGAAGCTTCATTAAAATATTTTTTAACTCAAGCATTAGCCTCTTCAATTTTATTATTTTCTACAATTTTATTTTTATATCAAAATAATTTTATAAATCAAATTATTAATAATAATTATACAAATATAATAATTTTATCTTCTTTATTAATAAAAAGAGAGACTGGTTTAAATTGAATAAATTCATTAATTTTAATAACTTGACAAAAAATTGCTCCTTTAATGTTAATTTCTTATTTAATTATTAAATTTATACTATTTTGATGCATTTTATTATCAATTATTATTGGATCATTAGGAGGTTTAAATCAAACATCTTTACGAAAATTAATAACTTTTTCATCTATTAATCATTTAGGATGAATATTAATAAGAATATACTCTAATGAATCATTATGAATAATTTATTTTTTGTTCTATAGATTTTTATCATTAAATCTTATTTGTTTATTTAATATATTCAAACTATTTTATATTAATCAATTATTTTCATTATTTTTATTTAATAAAATTTTAAAATTTTCATTATTTTTTATTTTTTTAAGTCTAGGAGGTTTACCCCCTTTTTTAGGATTATTTATTCCTAAATGATTAACAATTCAATATTTAATTTTTAACAAGCAATTATTTATGTTAACCATTATAATTATTATAACATTATTAACATTATTTTTTTATTTACGTTTATGTTATACCACTTTTATATTAAATTATTATGAAAATAATTGAAATTTGTTTACAAATTGAAATAATTTTATAATAAATTTTTATCTAATTTCTTCTTTTATTTCTATTTTTGGTCTATTTATTATTAGAATTATATATTATTTAACTTAAGATTTTAAGTTAAATAAAACTAATATCCTTCAAAGTTATAAATAAAAGAAAAATCTTTTAAATCTTATTTATAAAAATAAGTTTTAATAACTTTAGTTATTCCTTTAGAATTGCAATCTAATATCATTATTGAATATAAAACTTTTAAATTGATTAAAAAGAATAATTCTTATAAATAAATTTACAATCTATCGCCTATATTTCAGCCATTTAATCTATATTTAATTTTAATAATTAATTGGTTAGTAAATATTCGCGACAATGATTATTTTCAACTAATCATAAAGATATTGGAACTTTATATTTTTTATTTGGAACTTGAGCCGGAATAGTAGGAACTTCTTTAAGAATTTTAATTCGTGCAGAATTAGGTCATCCAGGAGCATTAATTGGAGATGATCAAATTTATAATGTAATTGTAACTGCTCATGCTTTTGTAATAATTTTTTTCATAGTAATACCTATTATAATTGGAGGATTTGGTAATTGACTTGTACCTCTAATATTAGGAGCCCCTGATATAGCCTTTCCTCGTATAAATAATATAAGTTTTTGACTATTACCTCCTTCATTAACATTACCATTAGTAAGTAGAATAGTTGAAAATGGAGCAGGAACAGGATGAACAGTTTATCCTCCTCTTTCTGCTAGTATTGCTCATGAAGGAGCTTCTGTAGATTTAGCAATTTTTTCTCTTCATTTAGCAGGTATATCCTCAATTTTAGGTGCAGTTAATTTTATCACTACTGTTATTAATATACGATCTAATGGTATTTCATATGATCGAATACCATTATTTGTTTGATCAGTAATAATTACAGCTGTATTACTCCTTTTATCTCTTCCTGTTTTAGCAGGAGCAATTACTATATTATTAACAGATCGAAATTTAAATACTTCTTTTTTTGATCCTGCTGGAGGAGGAGACCCTATTTTATACCAACATTTATTTTGATTTTTTGGACATCCAGAAGTCTATATTTTAATTTTACCAGGATTTGGAATAATTTCTCATATTATTAGACAAGAATCAGGAAAAAAGGAAACATTTGGATCATTAAGAATAATTTATGCTATATTAGCTAATGGATTTTTAGGATTTATTGTATGAGCACATCATATATTTACAGTAGGTATAGATGTTGATACTCGAGCTTATTTTACTTCAGCAACAATAATTATTGCTGTTCCAACTGGAATTAAAATTTTTAGTTGATTAGCAACATTACATGGAGCACAATTAACTTATTTACCTACTGTTCTTTGATCTTTAGAATTTGTATTTTTATTTACAATTGGAAGATTAACTGGTGTAGTTTTAGCTAATTCTTCATTAGATATTATACTACATGACACTTATTATGTAGTTGCTCACTTTCATTATGTTTTATCAATAGGAGCAGTATTTGCTATTATAGCAGGATTTATTCATTGATATCCATTATTCACTGGATTAATACTAAATTTAAAATGACTTAAAACTCAATTTGGTGTTATATTTATTGGAGTAAATTTAACTTTTTTTTCTCAACATTTCTAAGGATTAGCTGGTATACCTCGACGATACTCAGATTATCCAGATGCTTATACAACATGAAATGTTGTATCAACAATTGGTTCTACAATTTCATTATTTTCAATTATTATATTTATACTTATTATTTGAGAAAGAATAATTAAACAACGAGAAATTATTTATACAATACAATTAAGTTCTTCAATTGAATGATACCAAAATACTCCACCTGCAGAACATAGATATTCAGAATTACCATTATTATCATATTTCTAATATGGCAGATTAGTGCAATGGATTTAAGCTTCATATATAAAGTATTTTACTTTTATTAGAAAAATGTCAACATGAGCAGATTTAAATTTACAAGATAGAGCTTCACCATTAATAGAACAATTAACTTATTTTCATGATCACACTTGTTTAATTTTATTAACAATTACAGCATTAGTAAGTTTTACTATAATTACATTATTTTTTAATAATTATACAAATCGTTTTTTATTACATGGACAAACAATTGAATTAATTTGAACTATTTTACCAACAATTATTTTATTTTTTATTGCAATTCCTTCTTTACGATTACTATACTTATTAGATGAAATTAATGAACCTTTTATTACATTAAAATCAATTGGACATCAATGATATTGAAGTTATGAATATTCTGATTTTAAAAAAATTGAATTTGATTCCTATATAATCCCCACTAATGAATTAAACACAAATGGGTTTCGTTTACTAGATATAGATAATCGAATTGTTTTACCTATAAATTCACAAATTCGAATTTTAGTAACAGCAGCAGATGTAATTCATTCATGAACTATTCCCAGTTTAGGAGTAAAAATTGATGGAACTCCTGGTCGATTAAATCAAACTAGTTTTTTAATAAATCGACCTGGTTTATTTTTTGGACAATGTTCAGAAATTTGTGGAGCAAATCATAGTTTTATACCAATTGTTATTGAAAGTGTTCCAATTAATTTTTTTATTAAATGAATTTCTAATATAAATTAAATCATTAAATGACTGAAAGCAAGTACTGGTCTCTTAAACCATGTTATAGTAATCTAGCAATTACTTTTAATGAAAAAAAAAATTAGTTAAATTATAACCTTAGTATGTCAAACTAAAATTATTATTACTCTATATAATATTTTTTAATTCCTCAAATAGCCCCTATTAGATGATTAAGTTTATTTATTTTATTTACAATAATTTGTATACTATTTAATATAATAAATTATTTTATTTATACTCCTTTAATTTATAAATCTAAAAATTTAACTAAAATTTTCACAAAATCTATAAATTGAAAATGATATCTAATTTATTTTCTGTTTTTGATCCTGCTTCTAGAATTATCAACTTATCTTTAAATTGATTAAGTACCTTTATTGGATTACTACTAATTCCATCTATATATTGATTTATACCTTCACGTTATCATATTATTTGAAATAAAATTTTAATAACTTTACATCAAGAGTTTAAAGTTTTATTAGGAAACCCTAACCAAAAAGGAATAACTTTAATTTTTATTTCTTTGTTTAGTTTAATTTTATTTAATAATTTCATAGGACTATTTCCATATATTTTTACTAGTACTAGTCATTTAACTTTAACTTTAACATTAGCATTGCCTTTATGATTAAGTTTTATAATTTATGGTTGATTAAATCATACTCAACATATATTTACTCATTTAGTCCCTCAAGGAACTCCTGGTATTTTAATACCTTTTATAGTTTGTATTGAAACAATTAGTAATATTATTCGTCCTGGAACTTTAGCAGTTCGATTAACAGCTAATATAATTGCAGGTTATTTACTTATAACTTTATTAGGAAATACAGGACCTTCATTATCCTCAACTATTATTTCTATTTTACTAATTGTTCAAATATTATTATTAATATTAGAATCAGCAGTTGCTATTATTCAATCCTATGTATTTGCAGTACTTAGAACTTTATATTCTAGAGAAGTAATTTAAATTTTAAAATGTCAACACATTCAAACCACCCTTTTCATTTAGTAGATTATAGTCAATGACCTTTAACTGGTTCTATTGGAATTATAACTATAGTTTCAGGTTTAGTAAAATGATTTCATCAATATAATATGTCTTTAATATTATTAGGTACAATAATTACTATTTTAACAGTTTATCAATGATGACGAGATGTCTCTCGAGAAAGAACTTTTCAAGGATTACATACTTATTCAGTAACAACAGGATTACGATGAGGAATAATTTTATTTATTGTATCTGAAGTTTTATATTTTACTTCTTTTTTTTAGCTTTTTTTCATAGTAGCTTATCTCCAACTATTGAATTAGGTTCAACTTGACCTCCATTAGGAATTATTCCTTTTAATCCATTTCAAATTCCATTATTAAATACAACTATTTTATTAGCATCAGGAATTACTGTAACATGGGCTCATCATAGATTAATAAGAGGAAATTTTTCACAAACAACTCAAGGATTATTTTTTACAGTATTATTAGGAATTTATTTTTCAATATTACAAGCATATGAATATATTGAAGCTCCTTTTACTATTGCAGACTCCGTTTATGGATCTACTTTTTTTATAGCAACAGGATTTCATGGTCTTCATGTTTTAATTGGAACAACATTTTTATTAATTTGTTTAATTCGACATTTAAATAATCATTTTTCAAAAAATCATCATTTTGGATTTGAAGCAGCAGCATGATATTGACATTTTGTAGATATTGTTTGATTATTTTTATATATTTCAATTTATTGATGAGGAGGATAATCTTTATTTATATAGTATAAAAAGTATATATGACTTCCAATCATAAGGTTTATATTAAAATAATATAAATAGTTTTCTCGATTTTATTAATATCATTAATTACTACATTATTATCAATTATTGTTATAATACTAGCAACAATTTTATCTAAAAAAAGTTATAGAGACCGAGAAAAAAGTTCTCCTTTTGAATGTGGATTTGATCCCATATCTTCTTCTCGTTTACCATTTTCTTTAAATTTTTTTTTAATTACAATTATTTTTTTAATTTTTGATGTAGAAATCGCATTAATTTTACCAATAATTTTAATTTTAAAATTTTCAAATTTAATAATATGAAGAATCACTTCAATTATTTTCATTATAATTTTATTACTAGGTTTATATCATGAATGAAATCAAGGAATATTAAATTGATCAAATTAGGGTTATAGTTAAATTATAACATTTGATTTGCATTCAAAAATTATTTAATTATTAAATTTACCTTGAATATGAAACGATTTATTGTAATTAGTTTCGACCTAATTTTAGGTATATTATACCCTTATTCTTTAATTGAAACCAAAATAGAGGTATATCACTGTTAATGATTTAAATGAAATAAAAATTTCCAATTAAAGAAATATGTTGATCAAATAAAAGCTGCTAACTTTTTATTTTAATGGTTTAATTCCATTTATATTTCTATTTAATTTATATAGTTTATTAAAACATTACATTTTCATTGTAAAAATAATATAATTTTATTTATAAATTACTATATTTAATTATTTAAATTATTTAAAGATTAATAAATCTCCCTAACATCTTCAATGTTATACTCTAAATTATAAGCTATTTAAATATAATAAAATATAAAATATTATTAAAATAATAAACCACAAAATGAAAATTATTAAATAAATTTTTAAATTATTATTTTGTAAATAATAATTAAATTGAGAATAAATAACCAATTGTTTATATAAATTTTGACTTCCTATAAATTCTGATCATCCTTGATCGAAATTTTTAACTACATTTATACCAATTTTTAATGGTCAGTTAATTAATCTATAAGTTGAAATATAAGGTATAAATCATATTGTTCCTATATATAATCTAATAAAATAATTTCTTAATCAAGGTAAACAAATAGAATTAGGGGTTAAAAAAATTAATCATCTTAATATTCTTCCTCCTATAATTCTTATAAATATTAATCCTATTATTCCTTTTAATATTATTCAACTTTCATCATTTAAAATATTTAACGATCTACAATTTAAATCACCAGTTATTGAAAAATATACTAAACGTAATGAATAACAAACTGTTAATCCAGTTGAAAAAAAAATAAATAATAAATAAATAAATTTACATTTCTTAAAGACACAATCTCTAAAATTAAATCCTTAGAATAAAACCCAGCTAAAAAAGGTATTCCACATAAAGCTAAATTAGCCACATTAAAACATGAAGAAGTTAAAGGTATAAATAATCTTAATTATCCTATTAAACGTAAATCTTGTGAATTATATATATTATGAATAATTGCTCATCCACATATAAAAAGTAAAGCCTTAAATAAAGCATGAGTTAATAAATGAAAAAATGCTAATTTATAATATCCTATTGATAAAATTATTATTATTAATCCTAATTGACTTAATGTTGACAAAGCAATAATTTTCTTTAAATCAAATTCAAAATTTGCTCCCAATCCTGATATAAACATTGTTAATCCAGCTAATAATAAAAGTAATTGTCTTATAAAAGTATTACATAATAAAATATTAAATCGAATTAATAAATAAATTCCTGCTGTTACTAAAGTAGAAGAATGAACTAAAGCTGAAACAGGAGTAGGTGCAGCTATAGCTGCAGGTAACCATGAAGAAAAAGGAATTTGAGCACTTTTTGTTATTGCAGCAAAAGTAACTAAAATTCTAATAATTAATATTTCTTTATCATTTATTATAAATTCTAAATAAAAAATATAATTTCAACTTCCATAATTTAATATTCAAGCAATTGCTAATAATAAAAATACATCTCCAACTCGATTTAATAAAGCAGTTAATATTCCAGCATTATAAGATTTTACATTATTAAAATAAATAACCAAACAATAAGAAATTAATCCTAATCCATCTCATCCTAATAAAATACTAATTAAATTTGGACTAATAATTAAAAATATTATTGATAAAACAAATATTAATACTAATATAATAAAACGATTAATATTTATATCATTTATTATATATTCTTTTCTATAATAAATTACTAAAGAAGAAATTAATAAATCAAATGATATAAATATTAATCTTATTCAATCAAATAAGAAAGTTATTACAATTCTTATTGAATTTAAAGAAATTAATTCTCATTCTAAAAAATAAACTAATTCATTTATAATAAAATAAAATGAACATAATATTAAACTAATTCTAATAATAAATAAAATAATAAAATTTATTAAACAAATTGATAAATATTTCATAATTTAAAATGAATAAATTCATATCATTGATACCACAAATCAATATTTTTATTAAACTATTTAAATTTATAATCACATTAAACTTATTTCAGATTTTAATACTAATAAATTTAAAGGAAATCAATGTAAAAATAACAATAAATATTCACGATTAAATCCTATTCTAAAAGAAAAAATTCTTGTATACAATTTTCCATGTTGTCTATAAGCATATAAATATAAAGTATAAGCTGCACTAAAAAAACATGTAAAAATTAAAAGTAATATTGTTAATATAGATCAACTTACAATTCTATTTAATAAAGAAATTTCACCTAATAAATTTAAAGTAGGAGGAGCTGCTATATTAGCAGAACATAGTAAAAATCACCATAAAGTTATAGAAGGTATAAAATTCAATAACCCTTTATTAATTAATAATCTTCGACTTCCTAACCGTTCATAAGTAATATTTGCTAAACAAAATAATCCAGAAGAACATAACCCATGAGCAATTATTAATGTATAAGAACCAGAAATTCCTCAATAAGTTATAGTTATTAATCCACTTAATACAATTCCTATATGAGCTACAGAAGAATAAGCAATTAATGCTTTTAAATCAGTTTGTCGTAAACAAATTAAACTTACTAATACCCCCCCTACTAAACTAATTCTTATAAATCAATAATTATATTTAAATCCTAAAATTTTTAAAAAAGAAAAAAGTCGTAATAATCCATACCCTCCTAATTTTAATATAATTCCTGCTAAAATTATAGATCCTGCAATTGGTGCTTCAACATGAGCTTTAGGTAATCATAAATGAACTAAAAATATAGGTATTTTAACTAAAAAAGATAAAATTAATGAAAAATATAAAATTATATATCTTATATTATAATTATTAATCAAATAAAAATTTATTGTATTATAATTATTATATAAATAAAAAATTGCAACTAATATGGGTAAAGATACTAATAAAGTATAAAATAATAAATATAATCCTGCTTGCAATCGTTCAGGTTGATATCCTCAACCTAAAATTATTAACAAAGTAGGAATTAATCTACATTCAAAAAATAAATAAAATATAAATATATTTATACTACTAAAAGTTAAAAATAGTATTAATAATAATATCAAAAAATTAATTAAAAATAATTTTTCATATTTATTATATTTACTAATTGAATATCTTGCTATTAATATTAAACTACAAATTCAAAAAGTTAATAAAATTATTCCATAAGAAAGTAAATCTATACCTAAAAAATAAGAAATTATTATTCAATAATTAGTAAAATAATTATAAATAATTAAAATAAATATAATTATAAATAATATATTTTGAACCATTCAAAATATATTTTGTATTAAACAAAATGGAAATAATACAACTAATATAAATAAAATTTTTAACATTGTAAAATATTAAAAGATTGAAAATAATCATTTCCATATATCCGAATTATTGAAACTAAAATTGATAATCCTAAAACTCCTTCACAAACACTAAAAACTATAAAAATTATACTAAAATAACTCTCATAATTTAATATATTTAAATAAATAAATAATAAATAAAATAAAGATAAAACAATATATTCTAAACTTAAAAGTATAGATAATAAATGTTTACGATTAGAAATAAAAATTAAAACTCCTATAATTATTAAAAAAAAAGGTAATCCTCAATTAATAAATATTATCATTAGTTTTAATAGTTTAAATAAAACATTGGTCTTGTAAATCAAAAATAAGAATTATTCTTTTTAAACTTCAAAAAAAAGTATACACTTTATCATTAATCTCCAAAATTAATATTTTATTTTAAACTATTTTTTGATATTATACAACTTACATTATTCATTATAATTTTAATACTAGGATTTATTTTTATACAAATAAATTATCCCTTAAGTATAGGTATAATATTATTAATTCAAACTTTAATAATTTGTTGTATTTCAGGATTAATAACTAAAAGATTCTGATTTTCTTATATATTATTTTTGGTTTTTATTGGAGGAATACTAGTTTTATTTATTTATGTAACTTCATTGGCTTCAAATGAAATATTTTCTTTTTCAATAAAAACTTTTATTATACTAATAATCAATTTAATCTTAATATTTATTTTAATAATCTATATAGATAAAATAATTTTAATATTTAATTCAATTAATAATGAAATAATTTCAATTACAAATATTAATTCATATATTTTAGAAAATACTTTAAATTTAAATAAATTATATAATTATCCTATTAATATAATAACTATTTTACTAATTAATTACTTATTAATTACATTAATTGCTACCGTAAAAATTACTAAATTATTTTATGGTCCAATTCGATCTATATATTAACTAATGAATATACCTTTACGAACTAATCACCCAATATTAAAAATTGCTAATAATGCACTAGTAGATTTACCTACTCCAACTAATATTTCTATATGATGAAATTTTGGTTCTCTATTAGGATTATGTTTAATTATTCAAATTTTAACTGGTTTATTTTTAGCAATACATTATATTGCAGATATTACCATAGCATTTAATAGTGTAGATCATATTTGTCGAAATGTAAATTATGGATGATTATTACGAACTCTACATGCTAATGGTGCCTCTTTTTTTTTATTTGTATTTATTTACATGTAGGACGAGGAATATACTATGGATCTTATTTATTTACTCCTACATGACTATCTGGAACTATTATCTTATTTTTAGTTATAGCAACTGCTTTTATAGGATATGTTCTTCCCTGAGGACAAATATCATTTTGAGGTGCCACAGTAATTACAAACTTATTATCAGCTATTCCCTATTTAGGATTAAATTTAGTACAATGAATTTGAGGAGGTTTTGCAGTTGATAATGCTACTTTAACTCGATTTTTTACATTTCATTTTATTTTACCTTTTATTGTACTAGCTACTGTAATAATTCATTTACTATTCTTACATCAAACAGGATCTAATAACCCAATAGGATTAAACTCAAATTTAGATAAAGTCCCATTCCATCCTTATTTTTCTTATAAAGATATTACAGGATTTATTATTATAATAATATTATTAATTATATTAACATTAATAAATCCTTATATATTAGGAGATCCTGATAATTTTATTCCAGCTAATCCTTTAGTAACCCCAATTCATATTCAACCTGAATGATATTTTTTATTTGCTTATGCAATTTTACGTTCAATCCCAAATAAACTTGGAGGAGTTATTGCATTAGTAATATCAATTGCTATTTTAATAATTATACCTTTTTATAATTTAAGAAAATTTCGAGGTATTGAATTTTATCCTATTAATCAAATTTTTTTTTGAATTTTAATTAATATTATTATTTTATTAACATGAATTGGAGCTCGTCCAGTAGAAGACCCTTATATTATAATTGGACAATTATTAACTGTATTATATTTTATATACTATTTAATTAATCCTTTGATTTCTAAATGATGAGATAATTTATTAAATTAATAAATTAGTTAATGAGCTTGAATAAGCATATATTTTGAAAATATAAAATAGAAATCTAATAATTTTCTATTAACTTAAAATTACTAAATTTAATTAATTAAATAATATTTATTAAATAAATTTTTAATCCAATAAAAAATAATAGATAATTTAAAGAAAAAGGTAAAAATCTTTTTCAAGCTAAATATATTAATTTATCATAACGAAATCGAGGTAATGTCCCTCGTACTCAACTAAATAAAAAAGAAATTAATATTAATTTAAAATAAAAAAAGAAATTAAATATATCTCCCCCTAAAAAAATTAGACAAAATAATATTCTTATAAATAAAATTCTTGCATATTCAGATAAAAAAATTAATGCAAAACTTCCTCTTCTATACTCAACATTAAATCCTGATACTAACTCAGATTCCCCTTCAGCAAAATCAAATGGAGTCCGATTAGTCTCTGCTAAAGAAATAATTAATCAAATAAATATTAAAGGATACAAAATAAATAAAAATCAAACATAAATTTGATAATAATAAAAATTTAATATATTATAACTATTAATTAAAAAAACAAAAGATAATAAAATTAAAGCTAAACTAACTTCATAAGAAATAGTTTGAGCAACAGATCGTAAACCCCCTAATAAAGCATAATTTGAATTTGAAGATCAACCTGCAATTATAACTGAATAAACTCCTATTCTAGTACAACATATAAAAAATAATAACCCCAAATTAAAAGAAAATAATTTAATAAAAAATGGTATACATAATCATAATAATAAAGATAAAAATAATGAAAAAATTGGTGAAAAATAATAAGAAATATAATTTGATATTAAAGGATAAGTTTGTTCTTTAGTAAATAATTTAATTGCATCACAAAAAGGTTGAGGAATTCCTATTAGTCCAACTTTATTAGGCCCTTTACGAATTTGAATATAACCTAAAACTTTACGCTCTAATAAAGTTAAAAAAGCAACTCTAACTAATACACAAATAATTAATATTAAACTTATAATTAAAAATATAATAATTTCTATATAAAACAAGTACTATTTGTGATATAAATTACATTTATAAATTCTAAATTTATTACATTAATCTGCCAAAATAGTTAAATATACTAATAAAATTCTAATCTTTAAAATATAAATTATTTAAATATTTAATCCTTTCGTACTAAAATATTTTAATTAATTAAAGATAGAAACCAACCTGGCTTACACCGGTTCGAACTCAGATCATGTAAGATTTTAAAAGTCGAACAGACTTTAAATTTAAACGGCTACACCTAAAATTATATCTTAATCCAACATCGAGGTCGCAATCTTTTTTATCAATATGAACTCTCCAAAAAAATTACGCTGTTATCCCTAAAGTAACTTAATTTTATAATCATTAAAAATGGATCAATTATTCATAAATAAATGATTTAATTTTTAAAAAGTTAATTAAATTTTAATATCACCCCAATAAAATATATAATTTTATTATAATTTAATTAATCTTTAAAATTAAAATAATAAATATATATAAAGATTTATAGGGTCTTCTCGTCTTTTAAAATCATTTTAACTTTTTGATTAAAAAATAAAATTCTATTTTAATTTAAAATGAAACAGTTAATATTTCGTCCAACCATTCATTCCAGCCTTCAATTAAAAGACTAATGATTATGCTACCTTTGCACAGTTAAAATACTGCGGCCATTAAAAAAAATCATTGGGCAGGTTAGACTTTAAATTAATTTCTAAAAGACATGTTTTTGTTAAACAGGCGAATATTATTATTGCCGAATTCTTTAAATAAACTTTTCATATTAAAATATATTTTTATATTAATTTATATACTAATTATATCATTATTAATTTATTTTTAATATTTAAATAAATATTTTAATAAATACTTAAAATATAATAAATAATTTAATATAAAAATTAATTTATAACAAATTTATTATAAATTGATAATTCTAATCATATAATATTTTAATTTTTATTTATTATTTATAAAAATTTATTTTATAGCTTATCCCATAAAATATTAAATTTAAAAAATTATTTAATTTAATATAATTAAATAAATAAATTTTTAATTTTAAATTAAATTTATTTCTTAAAAAACTAGATACCTTTAAAAACGAATAACATTTCATTTCTAATAAATTATTAAAAAAAAATGTATTACATTAACTTTTATAATTTATTAAATCTTTTAAAATCGAGAAAATTAAATTTTTAATTTTTATTTAATAAACTCTGATACACAAGATACAATAAATAAAATTTTCTTTTAAAATAAAAATTTTTCAATATATTTCAATATTATTTCACAATAATAATAAACTATTTTTAAAATTTATTTTTTATTTATATAATACTAAAACATTAAATCTTATAATTATTTTTAATAATTTATAATTTTAAAATAAATAATCAAATAAATAATTATTATATCAATTTATATTGATTTGCACACAATTCTTTTCAATGTAAATGAAATACTTTTCTATATAAGAGACGGGCGATATGTACATATTTTAGAGCTAAAATCAAATTATTAATCTTTATAATTTTACTATTAAATCCAATTTCATTAAATTTTTCATTTTTAATTCCACATAAATAAATTTTATTGTAACTCATTTAAACTTAAAAATAAACTACACCTTGATTTGATATTAATTTTAATATAAATTATAGAAAGTTATTATTCTTATAAAATATTCTAATAACAACGATATATAAATTGAATAACAATTTTAAGTAAGGTACATCGTGGATTATCGATTAAAAAACAAGTTCCTTTAAATAGACTAAAATACCGCCAATTTTTTTAAGTTTCAAGAATATAACTAATACTACTCAAATAAATTAAATTATACTTTAAATAATAGGGTATCTAATCCTAGTTTATAATTAAAAATTTTTTAGCTTTAATAATTTTTTTCTACAAAAATATTATTAATTTAAAATTTCACTTAATAAATTAATTTTTATTTTAAATTAATTATTTAACTATTACTAATAAAATTTATTTATATTATTTGTATAACCGCAACTGCTGGCACAAATTAAGTCAATATTAATTAATATTTCTATTTCTAAATTTTTTTAATTAATAATATTAATTATTGTAAATAATAATAAAATATAAATATTTTTTAAATATAAATAAATTTACAAAAAAATTTACATATAATATAAATTAATAATAAATTTTTAAGCCAAAATAAAACTTTATAAAAATAAAATTTATTATATATACACATTATAATTAAATTATAATAAAATTATTAAATAACTTTAAAAAGTTTTTAAAATAAATATTATTAATATCATTAATAAAAATATAAGTAATATACTAATAATATTATTAATATATAACTTTAATTAGTCAATTCCTTCCCAATGATTTTTTTAATAAAATTAAAATTAAAAATTTTAAAAATAAATTTATAAAATTAATTTATCCCTTATTAAATTAAATTTTTATAAATTATTTATTATTATAATATTTTTTATTAAAATTAAATTTAATAATAATATTTATTTATAAAATTAATTTATCCCTTATTAAATTAATTCTATAAATAAATATTATTAATAAATTAAATAAATAAAAATAATAATATTTATTAATCAATAAATATTTTTTTTTATTTATAATATAAAAAAAGTAAACTATTTTAATTTTTAATTAATATTAATTTTTATATTTAATAATTAAAAATAGTTTTATACAAATTATAAGAAATAATAGTTTTATATTAAACTTAATAATTAAAATATTTATACTATATAAATTATTTTTATTATTAAATATATTTTTATTTAATAAAATTTTAAAATTTTCATTATTTTTTAATTTATTTTTATAAATATTATAATTATTTTTTAAATTTAAAAATAATTAAGCCCATTTTTATAAATATTATATATATTTTTTTATAAAATTAAAAATAATTAAGCCCATTTTTATAAATATTATACATATTTTTTTATAAAATTAAAAATAATTAAGCCCATTTTTATAAATATTATACATATTTTTTTAAAAATTAAAAATAATTAAGCCCATTTTTATAAATATTATACATATTTTTTTTTAAATTAAAAATAATTAAGCCCATTTTTATAAATATTATACATATTTTTTCATTAAAAAAAAAAATTTAATTTGTATAAAAACCTCTCTCTCTCTTTTTTTTTTTTTTTAAATTTATAAAATTATAATATATATATAGATAATATATGTATATATATATATATATATATATTATCTATGTTTATAAATTGAGATACCTTTGATTAATCTTTTAAATACCCTCAAAAAAATTTAAATTTCTACAAATAATAGTTTAGTTTATAAATCTAAAATCTATATTATAGGGATATAATATAACTAGTTGAAATAATATAATTACGATCTGCCACATACATTTATAGATGTGTAGGGCTTTATTAATAAGTTTAAAAACTCTATAAATAATATATTTATATATATATATACGTATTTTTTTATAAATAGCTAGGTTACATATTAATTAATAAAATTCTATTTTTTAAATGTATAATAGAAATTTTAAATTACATTTAAAAATATATTCTTGAATATAAGTTTTTAAATGTAATTTAAATTTTTTTAAACATTTATATATATAAATGTTTAATGACATAAATAAAATTTTTAACTAATTTATACTAGAAAATTAATTAATATCTCCAATTAATACACTAATTAAAATTATTTAAAAAAAATTAATTTAAATTAAAAAATTAAAAAAAATTTTTTTTTAAACTTATAAATAACAAAAAAACGTTTGTATACAAATTTCAATGAATTGCCTGATAAAAGGATTACTTTGATAGAGTAAATTATATAATTTAATATTATATTCATTATATTTTATATTTAATGGAATTAAACCATTCCTAAAAGTATCAAAAACTTATGTGCATCTTACACTAAAATATATAAAAAAATAAGCTAATTAAGCTATTGGGTTCATAACCCACTTATAAAGGTTCTAATCCTTTTTTTTTTAATTTTTAATAATTCTTTTAAAATTTTATTTATATTTATTTTAATAATAAGAACAATAATTACTATTTCAGCCAATTCCTGATTAAGAGCTTGAATAGGATTAGAAATTAATTTATTATCTTTTATTCCCTTAATAAGAGATAATAATTTAATATCTAATGAAGCTTCATTAAAATATTTTTTAACTCAAGCATTAGCCTCTTCAATTTTATTATTTTCTACAATTTTATTTTTATATCAAAATAATTTTATAAATCAAATTATTAATAATAATTATACAAATATAATAATTTTATCTTCTTTATTAATAAAAAGAGAGACTGGTTTAAATTGAACAAATTCATTAATTTTAATAACTTGACAAAAAATTGCTCCTTTAATGTTAATTTCTTATTTAATTATTAAATTTATACTATTTTGATGCATTTTATTATCAATTATTATTGGATCATTAGGAGGTTTAAATCAAACATCTTTACGAAAATTAATAACTTTTTCATCTATTAATCATTTAGGATGAATATTAATAAGAATATACTCTAATGAATCATTATGAATAATTTATTTTTTGTTCTATAGATTTTTATCATTAAATCTTATTTGTTTATTTAATATATTCAAACTATTTCATATTAATCAATTATTTTCATTATTTTTATTTAATAAAATTTTAAAATTTTCATTATTTTTTAATTTTTTAAGTCTAGGAGGTTTACCCCCTTTTTTAGGATTTATTCCTAAATGATTAACAATTCAATATTTAATTTTTAACAACCGATTATTTATGTTAACCATTATAATTATTATAACATTATTAACATTATTTTTTTACTTACGTTTATGTTATACCACTTTTATATTAAATTATTATGAAAATAATTGAAATTTGTTTACAAATTGAAATAATTTTATAATAAATTTTTATCTAATTTCTTCTTTTATTTCTATTTTTGGTCTATTTATTATTAGAATTATATATTATTTAACTTAAGATTTTAAGTTAAATAAAACTAATATCCTTCAAAGTTATAAATAAAAGAAAAATCTTTTAAATCTTATTTATAAAAATAAGTTTTAATAACTTTAGTTATTCCTTTAGAATTGCAATCTAATATCATTATTGAATATAAAACTTTTAAATTGATTAAAAAGAATAATTCTTATAAATAAATTTACAATCTATCGCCTATATTTCAGCCATTTAATCTATATTTCATTTTAATAATTAATTGGTTAGTAAATATTCGCGACAATGATTATTTTCAACTAATCATAAAGATATTGGAACTTTATATTTTTTATTTGGAACCTGAGCCGGAATAGTAGGAACTTCTTTAAGAATTTTAATTCGTGCAGAATTAGGTCATCCAGGAGCATTAATTGGAGATGATCAAATTTATAATGTAATTGTAACTGCTCATGCTTTTGTAATAATTTTTTTCATAGTAATACCTATTATAATTGGAGGATTTGGTAATTGACTTGTACCTCTAATATTAGGAGCCCCTGATATAGCCTTTCCTCGTATAAATAATATAAGTTTTTGACTATTACCTCCTTCATTAACATTACCATTAGTAAGTAGAATAGTTGAAAATGGAGCAGGAACAGGATGAACAGTTTATCCTCCTCTTTCTGCTAGTATTGCTCATGAAGGAGCTTCTGTAGATTTAGCAATTTTTTCTCTTCATTTAGAAGGTATATCCTCAATTTTAGGTGCAGTTAATTTTATCACTACTGTTATTAATATACGATCTAATGGTATTTCATATGATCGAATACCATTATTTGTTTGATCAGTAATAATTACAGCTGTATTACTCCTTTTATCTCTTCCTGTTTTAGCAGGAGCAATTACTATATTATTAACAGATCGAAATTTAAATACTTCTTTTTTTGATCCTGCTGGAGGAGGAGACCCTATTTTATACCAACATTTATTTTGATTTTTTGGACATCCAGAAGTCTATATTTTAATTTTACCAGGATTTGGAATAATTTCTCATATTATTAGACAAGAATCAGGAAAAAGAAAACATTTGGATCATTAGGAATAATTTATGCTATATTAGCTAATGGATTTTTAGGATTTATTGTATGAGCACATCATATATTTACAGTAGGTATAGATGTTGATACTCGAGCTTATTTTACTTCAGCAACAATAATTATTGCTGTTCCAACTGGAATTAAAATTTTTAGTTGATTAGCAACATTACATGGAGCACAATTAACTTATTTACCTACTGTTCTTTGATCTTTCGGATTTGTATTTTTATTTACAATTGGAGGATTAACTGGTGTAGTTTTAGCTAATTCTTCATTAGATATTATACTACATGACACTTATTATGTAGTTGCTCACTTTCATTATGTTTTATCAATAGGAGCAGTATTTGCTATTATAGCAGGATTTATTCATTGATATCCATTATTCACTGGATTAATACTAAATTTAAAATGACTTAAAACTCAATTTGGTGTTATATTTATTGGAGTAAATTTAACTTTTTTTCCTCAAAATTTCTTAGGATTAGCTGGTATACCTCGACGATACTCAGATTATCCAGATGCTTATACAACATGAAATGTTGTATCAACAATTGGTTCTACAATTTCATTATTTTCAATTATTATATTTATACTTATTATTTGAGAAAGAATAATTAAACAACGAGAAATTATTTATACAATACAATTAAGTTCTTCAATTGAATGATACCAAAATACTCCACCTGCAGAACATAGATATTCAGAATTACCATTATTATCATATTTCTAATATGGCAGATTAGTGCAATGGATTTAAGCTTCATATATAAAGTATTTTACTTTTATTAGAAAAATGTCAACATTAGCAGATTTAAATTTACAAGATAGAGCTTCACTATTAATAGAACAAGTAACTTATTTTCATGATCACACTTGTTTAATTTTATTAACAATTACAGCATTAGTAAGTTTTACTATAATTACATTATTTTTTAATAATTATACAAATCGTTTTTTATTACATGGACAAACAATTGAATTAATTTGAACTATTTTACCAACAATTATTTTATTTTTTATTGCAATTCCTTCTTTACGATTACTATACTTATTAGATGAAATTAATGAACCTTTTATTACATTAAAATCAATTGGACATCAATGATATTGAAGTTTTGAATATTCTGATTTAAAAAAAATTGAATTTGATTCCTATATAATCCCCACTAATGAATTAAACACAAATGGGTTTCGTTTACTAGATGTAGATAATCGAATTGTTTTACCTATAAATTCACAAATTCGAATCTTAGTAACAGCAGCAGATGTAATTCATTCATGAACTATTCCCAGTTTAGGAGTAAAAATTGATGGAACTCCTGGTCGATTAAATCAAACTAGTTTTTTAATAAATCAACCTGGTTTATTTTTTGGACAATGTTCAGAAATTTGTGGAGCAAATCATAGTTTTATACCAATTGTTATTGAAAGTGTTCCAATTAATTTTTTTATTAAATGAATTTCTAATATAAATTAAATCATTAAATGACTGAAAGCAAGTACTGGTCTCTTAAACCATGTTATAGTAATCTAGCAATTACTTTTAATGAAAAAAAAAAAAAAAAATTAGTTAAATTATAACCTTAGTATGTCAAACTAAAATTATTATTACTCTATATAATATTTTTTAATTCCTCAAATAGCCCCTATTAGATGATTAAGTTTATTTATTTTATTTACAATAATTTTTATACTATTTAATATAATAAATTATTTTATTTATACTCCTTTAATTTATAAATCTAAAAATTTAACTAAAATTTTCACAAAATCTATAAATTGAAAATGATAACTAATTTATTTTCTGTTTTTGATCCTGCTTCTAGAATTATCAACTTATCTTTAAATTGATTAAGTACCTTTATTGGATTACTACTAATTCCATCTATATATTGATTTATACCTTCACGTTATCATATTATTTGAAATAAAATTTTAATAACTTTACATCAAGAGTTTAAAGTTTTATTAGGAAACCCTAACCAAAAAGGAATAACTTTAATTTTTATTTCTTTGTTTAGTTTAATTTAATTTAATAATTTCATAGGACTATTTCCATATATTTTTACTAGTACTAGTCATTTAACTTTAACTTTAACATTAGCATTGCCTTTATGATTAAGTTTTATAATTTATGGTTGATTAAATCATACTCAACATATATTTATTTATATACATACTCAATTTATATTTATTTTATGTTTAATTATTCAAATTTTAATTGGTTTATTTTTAGCAATACATTATATTGCAGATATTACCATAGCATTTAATAGTGTAGATCATATTTGTCGAAATGTAAACTATGGATGATTATTACGAACTCTACATGCTAATGGTGCCTCTTTTTTTTATTTGTATTTATTTACATGTAGGACGAGGAATATACTATGGATCTTATTTATTTACTCCTACATGACTATCTGGAACTATTATCTTATTTTTAGTTATAGCAACTGATTTTATAGGATATGTTCTTCCCTGAGGACAAATATCATTTTGAGGTGCCACAGTAATTACAAACTTATTATCAGCTATTCCCTATTTAGGATTAAATTTAGTACAATGAATTTGAGGAGGTTTGGCAGTTGATAATGCTACTTTAACTCGATTTTTTACATTTCATTTTATTTTACCTTTTATTGTACTAGCTACTGTAATAATTCATTTACTATTCTTACATCAAACAGGATCTAATAATCCAATAGGATTAAACTCAAATTTAGATAAAGTCCCATTCCATCCTTATTTTTCTTATAAAGATATTACAGGATTTATTATTATAATAATATTATTAATTATATTAACATTAATAAATCCTTATATATTAGGAGATCCTGATAATTTTATTCCAGCTAATCCTTTAGTAACCCCAATTCATATTCAACCTGAATGATATTTTTTATTTGCTTATGCAATTTTACGTTCAATCCCAAATAAACTTGGAGGAGTTATTGCATTAGTAATATCAATTGCTATTTTAATAATTATACCTTTTTATAATTTAAGAAAATTTCGAGGTATTGAATTTTATCCTATTAATCAAATTTTTTTTTTGAATTTTAATTAATATTATTATTTTATTAACATGAATTGGAGCTCGTCCAGTAGAAGACCCTTATATTATAATTGGACATTTATTAACTGTATTATATTTTATATACTATTTAATTAATCCTTTGATTTCTAAATGATGAGATAATTTATTAAATTAATAAATTAGTTAATGAGCTTGAATAAGCATATATTTTGAAAATATAAAATAGAAATCTAATAATTTTCTATTAACTTAAAATTACTAAATTTAATTAATTAAATAATATTTATTAAATAAATTTTTAATCCAATAAAAAATAATAGATAATTTAAAGAAAAAGGTAAAAATCTTTTTCAAGCTAAATATATTAATTTATCATAACGAAATCGAGGTAATGTCCCTCGTACTCAAATAAATAAAAAAGAAATTAATATTAATTTATAATAAAAAAAGAAATTAAATATATCTCCCCCTAAAAAAATTAGACAAAATAATATTCTTATAAATAAAATTCTTGCATATTCAGATAAAAAAATTAATGCAAAACTTCCTCTTCTATACTCAACATTAAATCCTGATACTAACTCAGATTCCCCTTCAGCAAAATCAAATGGAGTCCGATTAGTCTCTGCTAAAGAAATAATTAATCAAATAAATATTAAAGGATACAAAATAAATAAAAATCAAACATAAATTTAATAATAATAAAAATTTAATATATTATAACTATTAATTAAAAAAACAAAAGATAATAAAATTAAAGCTAAACTAACTTCATAAGAAATAGTTTGAGCAACAGATCGTAAACCCGCTAATAAAGCATAATTTGAATTTGAAGATCAACCTGCAATTATAACTGAATAAACTCCTATTCTAGTACAACATATAAAAAATAATAACCCCAAATTAAAAGAAAATAATTTAATAAAAAATGGTATACATAATCATAATAATAAAGATAAAAATAATGAAAAAATTGGTGAAAAATAATAAGAAATATAATTTGATATTAAAGGATAAGTTTGTTCTTTAGTAAATAATTTAATTGCATCACAAAAAGGTTGAGGAATTCCTATTAGTCCAACTTTATTAGGCCCTTTACGAATTTGAATATAACCTAAAACTTTACGCTCTAATAAAGTTAAAAAAGCAACTCTAACTAATACACAAATAATTAATATTAAACTTATAATTAAAAATATAATAATTTCTATATAAAACAAGTACTATTTGTGATATAAATTACATTTATAAGTTCTAAATTTATTACATTAATCTGCCAAAATAGTTAAATATATTAATAAAATTCTAATCTTTAAAATATAAATTATTTAAATATTTAATCCTTTCGTACTAAAATATTTTAATTAATTAAAGATAGAAACCAACCTGGCTTACACCGGTTTGAACTCAGATCATGTAAGATTTTAAAAGTCGAACAGACTTTAAATTTAAACGGCTACACCTAAAATTATATCTTAATCCAACATCGAGGTCGCAATCTTTTTTATCAATATGAACTCTCCAAAAAAAATACGCTGTTATCCCTAAAGTAACTTAATTTTATAATCATTAAAAATGGATCAATTATTCATAAATAAACGATTTAATTTTTAAAAAGTTAATTAAATTTTAATATCACCCCAATAAAATATATAATTTTATTATAATTTAATTAATCTTTAAAATTAAAATAATAAAAATAATAAAGATTTATAGGGTCTTCTCGTCTTTTAAAATCATTTTATCTTTTTGATTAAAAAATAAAATTCTATTTTAATTTAAAATGAAACAGTTAATATTTCGTCCAACCATTCATTCCAGCCTTCAATTAAAAGACTAATGATTATGCTACCTTTGCACAGTTAAAATACTGCGGCCATTAAAAAAAATCATAGGGCAGGTTAGACTTTAAATTAATTTCTAAAAGACATGTTTTTGTTAAACAGGCGAATATTATTATTGCCGAATTCTTTAAATAAACTTTTCATATTAAAATATATTTTTATATTAATTTATATACTAATTATATCATTATTAATTTATTTTTAATATTTAAATAAATATTTTAATAAATACTTAAAATATAATAAATAATTTAATATAAAAATTAATTTATAACAAATTTATTATAAATTGATAATTCTAATCATATAATATTTTAATTTTTATTTATTATTTATAAAAATTTATTTTAAAGCTTATCCCATAAAATATTAAATTTAAAAAATTATTTAATTTAATATAATTAAATAAATAAATTTTTAATTTTAAATTAAATTTATTTCTTAAAAAACTAGATACCTTTAAAAACGAATAACATTTCATTTCTAATAAATTATTAAAAAAAATTTTATTACATTAACTTTTATAATTTATTAAATCTTTTAAAATCGAGAAAATTAAATTTTTAATTTTTATTTAATAAACTCTGATACACAAGATACAATAAATAAAATTTTCTTTTAAAATAAAAATTTTTCAATATATTTCAATATTATTTCACAATACTAATAAACTATTATTAAAATTTATTTTTTATTTATATAATACTAAAACTTTAAATCTTATAATTATTTTTAATAATTTATAATTTTAAAATAAATAATTAAATAAATAATTATTATATCAATTTATATTGATTTGCACAAAATTCTTTTCAATGTAAATGAAATACTTTTCTATATAAGATTTAAATTGATTCTAGATACACTTTCCAGTACATCTACTATGTTACGACTTATCTTATTTTAATAACAAGAGTGACGGCGATATGTACATATTTTAGAGCTAAAATCAAATTATTAATCTTTATAATTTTACTATTAAATCCAATTTCATTAAATTTTTCATTTTTAATTCCACATAAATAAATTTTATTGTAACTCATTTAAACTTAAAAATAAACTACACCTTGATTTGATATTAATTTTAATATAAATTATAGAAAATTATTATTCTTATAAAATATTCTAATAACAACGATATATAAATTGAATAACAATTTTAAGTAAGGTACATCGTGGATTATCGATTAAAAAACAAGTTCCTTTAAATAGACTAAAATACCGCCAATTTTTTTAAGTTTCAAGAATATAACTAATACTACTCAAATAAATTAAATTATACTTTAAATAATAATACTTTAAATAATAATTTAAATAATCTAATCCTAGTTTATAATTAAAAATTTTTTAGCTTTAATAATTTTTTTCTACAAAAATATTATTAATTTAAAATTTCACTTAATAAATTAATTTTTATTTTAAATTAATTATTTAACTATTATTAATAAAATTTATTTATATTATTTGTATAACCGCAACTGCTGGCACAAATTAAGTCAATATTAATTAATATTTCTATTTCTAAATTTTTTTAATTAATAATATTAATTATTGTAAATAATAATAAAATATAAATATTTTTTAAATATAAATAAATTTACACAAAAATTTACATATAATATAAATTAATAATAAATTTTTAAGCCAAAATAAAACTTTATAAAAATAAAATTTATTATATATACACATTATAATTAAATTATAATAAAATTATTAAATAACTTTAAAAAGTTTTTAAAATAAATATTATTAATATCATTAATAAAAATATAAGTAATATACTAATAATATTATTAATATATAACTTTAATTAGTCAATTCCTTCCCAATGATTTTTTTAATAAAATTAAAATTAAAAATTTTAAAAATAAATTTATAAAATTAATTTATCCCTTATTAAATTAAATTTTTATAAATTATTTATTATTATAATATTTTTTATTAAAATTAAATTTAATAATAATATTTATTTATAAAATTAATTTATCCCTTATTAAATTAATTCTATAAATAAATATTATTAATAAATTAAATAAATAAAAATAATAACATTTATTAATCAATAAATATTTTTTTTTATTTATAATATAAAAAAAGTAAACTATTTTAATTTTTAATTAATATTAATTTTTATATTTAATAATGAAAAATAGTTTTATACAAATTATAAGAAATAATAGTTTTATATTAAACTTAATAATTAAAATATTTATACTATATAAATTATTTTTATTATTAAATATATTTTTATTTAATAAAATTTTAAAATTTTCATTATTTTTTAATTTATTTTTATAAATATTATAATTATTTTTTAAATTTAAAAATAATTAAGCCCATTTTTATAAATATTATATATATTTTTTTATAAAATTAAAAATAATTAAGCCCATTTTTATAAATATTATACATATTTTTTTTTAAATTGAAAATAATTAAGCCCATTTTTATAAATATTATACATATTTTTTTAAAAATTAAAAATAATTAAGCCCATTTTTATAAATATTATACATATTTTTTTTTAAATTAAAAATAATTAAGCCCATTTTTATAAATATTATACATATTTTTTCATTAAAAAAAAAATTTAATTTGTATAAAAACCTCTCTCTCTCTTTTTTTTTTTTTTTAATTTATAAAATTATAATATATATATAGATAATATATGTATATATATATATATATATATTATCTATGTTTATAAATTGAGATACCTTTGATAAATCTTTTAAATACCCTCAAAAAAATTTAAATTTCTACATATAATAGTTTAGTTTATAAATCTAAAATCTATATTATAGGGATATAATATAACTAGTTGAAATAATATAATTACGATCTGCCACATACATTTATAGATGTGTAGGGCTTTATTAATAAGTTTAAAAACTCTATAAATAATATATTTATATATATATATACGTATTTTTTTATAAATAGCTAGGTTACATATTAATTAATAAAATTCTATTTTTTAAATGTATAATAGAAATTTTAAATTACATTTAAAAATATATTCTTGAATATAAGTTTTTAAATGTAATTTAAATTTTTTTAAACATTTATATATATAAATGTTTAATGACATAAATAAAATTTTTAACTAATTTATACTAGAAAACTAATTAATATCTCCAATTAATACACTAATTAAAATTATTTAAAAAAAATTAATTTAAATTATAAAATTAAAAAAAAAAAATTTTTAAACTTATAAATAACAAAAAAACGTTTGTATACAAATTTCAATGAATTGCCTGATAAAAGGATTACTTTGATAGAGTAAATTATATAATTTAATATTATATTCATTATATTTTATATTTAATGGAATTAAACCATTCCTAAAAGTATCAAAAACTTATGTGCATCTTACACTAAAATATATAAAAAAATAAGCTAATTAAGCTATTGGGTTCATAACCCACTTATAAAGGTTCTAATCCTTTTTTTTTTAATTTTTAATAATTCTTTTAAAATTTTATTTATATTTATTTTAATAATAAGAACAATAATTACTATTTCAGCCAATTCCTGATTAAGAGCTTGAATAGGATTAGAAATTAATTTATTATCTTTTATTCCCTTAATAAGAGATAATAATTTAATATCTAATGAAGCTTCATTAAAATATTTTTTAACTCAAGCATTAGCCTCTTCAATTTTATTATTTTCTACAATTTTATTTTTATATCAAAATAATTTTATAAATCAAATTATTAATAATAATTATACAAATATAATAATTGTATCTTCTTTATTAATAAAAAGAGGGACTGCTCCTTTTCATTTTTGATTTCCTAATGTTATAGAAGGTTTAAATTGAATAAATTCATTAATTTTAATAACTTGACAAAAAATTGCTCCTTTAATGTTAATTTCTTATTTAATTATTAAATTTATACTATTTTGATGCATTTTATTATCAATTATTATTGGATCATTAGGAGGTTTAAATCAAACATCTTTACGAAAATTAATAACTTTTTCATCTATTAATCATTTAGGATGAATATTAATAAGAATATACTCTAATGAATCATTATGGATAATTTATTTTTTGTTCTATAGATTTTTATCATTAAATCTTATTTGTTTATTTAGTATATTCAAACTATTTCATATTAATCAATTATTTTCATTATTTTTATTTAATAAAATTTGAAAATTTTCATTATTTTTTAATTTTTTAAGTCTAGGAGGTTTACCCCCTTTTTTAGGATTTATTCCTAAATGATTAACAATTCAATATTTAATTTTTAACAATCAATTATTTATTTTAACCTTTATAATTAATATAACATTATTAACATTATTTTTTTACTTACGTTTATGTTATACCACTTTTATATTAAATTATTATGAAAATAATTGAAATTTGTTTACAAATTGAAATAATTTTATAATAAATTTTTATCTAATTTCTTCTTTTATTTCTATTTTTGGTCTATTTATTATTAGAATTATATATTATTTAACTTAAGATTTTAAGTTAAATAAAACTAATATCCTTCAAAGTTATAAATAAAAGAAAAATCTTTTAAATCTTATTTATAAAAATAAGTTTTAATAACTTTAGTTATTCCTTTAGAATTGCAATCTAATATCATTATTGAATATAAAACTTTTAAATTGATTAAAAAGAATAATTCTTATAAATAAATTTACAATCTATCGCCTATATTTCAGCCATTTAATCTATATTTAATTTTAATAATTAATTGGTTAGTAAATATTCGCGACAATGATTATTTTCAACTAATCATAAAGATATTGGAACTTTATATTTTTTATTTGGAACTTGAGCCGGAATAGTAGGAACTTCTTTAAGAATTTTAATTCGTGCAGAATTAGGTCATCCAGGAGCATTAATTGGAGATGATCAAATTTATAATGTAATTGTAACTGCTCATGCTTTTGTAATAATTTTTTTCATAGTAATACCTATTATAATTGGAGGATTTGGTAATTGACTTGTACCTCTAATATTAGGAGCCCCTGATATAGCCTTTCCTCGTATAAATAATATAAGTTTTTGACTATTACCTCCTTCATTAACATTACCATTAGTAAGTAGAATAGTTGAAAATGGAGCAGGAACAGGATGAACAGTTTATCCTCCTCTTTCTGCTAGTATTGCTCATGAAGGAGCTTCTGTAGATTTAGCAATTTTTTCTCTTCATTTAGCAGGTATATCCTCAATTTTAGGTGCAGTTAATTTTATCACTACTGTTATTAATATACGATCTAATGGTATTTCATATGATCGAATACCATTATTTGTTTGATCAGTAATAATTACAGCTGTATTACTCCTTTTATCTCTTCCTGTTTTAGCAGGAGCAATTACTATATTATTAACAGATCGAAATTTAAATACTTCTTTTTTTGATCCTGCTGGAGGAGGAGACCCTATTTTATACCAACATTTATTTTGATTTTTTGGACATCCAGAAGTCTATATTTTAATTTAACCAGGATTTGGAATAATTTCTCATATTATTAGACAAGAATCAGGAAAAAAGTAAACATTTGGATCATTAGGAATAATTTATGCTATATTAGCTATTGGATTTTTAGGATTTATTGTATGAGCACATCATATATTTACAGTAGGTATAGATGTTGATACTCGAGCTTATTTTACTTCAGCAACAATAATTATTGCTGTTCCAACTGGAATTAAAATTTTTAGTTGATTAGCAACATTACATGGAGCACAATTAACTTATTTACCTACTGTTCTTTGATCTTTAGGATTTGTATTTTTATTTACAATTGGAGGATTAACTGGTGTAGTTTTAGCTAATTCTTCATTAGATATTATACTACATGACACTTATTATGTAGTTGCTCACTTTCATTATGTTTTATCAATAGGAGCAGTATTTGCTATTATAGCAGGATTTATTCATTGATATCCATTATTCACTGGATTAATACTAAATTTAAAATGACTTAAAACTCAATTTGGTGTTATATTTATTGGAGTAAATTTAACTTTTTTTTCTCAACATTTCTAAGGATTAGCTGGTATACCTCGACGATACTCAGATTATCCAGATGCTTATACAACATGAAATGTTGTATCAACAATTGGTTCTACAATTTCATTATTTTCAATTATTATATTTATACTTATTATTTGAGAAAGAATAATTAAACAACGAGAAATTATTTATACAATACAATTAAGTTCTTCAATTGAATGATACCAAAATACTCCACCTGCAGAACATAGATATTCAGAATTACCATTATTATCATATTTCTAATATGGCAGATTAGTGCAATGGATTTAAGCTTCATATATAAAGTATTTTACTTTTATTAGAAAAATGTCAACATGAGCAGATTTAAATTTACAAGATAGAGCTTCACCATTAATAGAACAATTAACTTATTTTCATGATCACACTTGTTTAATTTTATTAACAATTACAGCATTAGTAAGTTTTACTATAATTACATTATTTTTTAATAATTATACAAATCGTTTTTTATTACATGGACAAACAATTGAATTAATTTGAACTATTTTACCAACAATTATTTTATTTTTTATTGCAATTCCTTCTTTACGATTACTATACTTATAAGATGAAATTAATGAACCTTTTATTACATTAAAATCAATTGGACATCAATGATATTGAAGTTATGAATATTCTGATTTAAAAAAAATTGAATTTGATTCCTATATAATCCCCACTAATGAATTAAACACAAATGGGTTTCGTTTACTAGATGTAGATAATCGAATTGTTTTACCTATAAATTCACAAATTCGAATTTTAGTAACAGCAGCAGATGTAATTCATTCATGAACTATTCCCAGTTTAGGAGTAAAAATTGATGGAACTCCTGGTCGATTAAATCAAACTAGTTTTTTAATAAATCGACCTGGTTTATTTTTTGGACAATGTTCAGAAATTTGTGGAGCAAATCATAGTTTTATACCAATTGTTATTGAAAGTGTTCCAATTAATTTTTTTATTAAATGAATTTCTAATATAAATTAAATCATTAAATGACTGAAAGCAGGTACTGGTCTCTTAAACCATGTTATTGTAATCTAGCAATTACTTTTAGTGAAAAAAAAAAATTAGTAAAATTATAACCTTAGTATGTCAAACTAAAATTATTATTACTCTATATAATATTTTTTAATTCCTCAAATAGCCCCTATTAGATGATTAAGTTTATTTATTTTATTTACAATAATTTTTATACTATTTAATATAATAAATTATTTTATTTATACTCCTTTAATTTATAAATCTAAAAATTTAACTAAAATTTTCACAAAATCTATAAATTGAAAATGATAACTAATTTATTTTCTGTTTTTGATCCTGCTTCTAGAATTATCAACTTATCATTAAATTGATTAAGTACCTTTATTGGATTACTACTAATTCCATCTATATATTGATTTATACCTTCACGTTATCATATTATTTGAAATAAAATTTTTATAACTTTACATCAAGAGTTTAAAGTTTTATTAGGAAACCCTAACCAAAAAGGAATAACTTTAATTTTTATTTCTTTGTTTAGTTTAATTTAATTTAATAATTTCATAGGACTATTTCCATATATTTTTACTAGTACTAGTCATTTAACTTTAACTTTAACATTAGCATTGCCTTTATGATTAAGTTTTATAATTTATGGTTGATTAAATCATACTCAACATATATTTACTCATTTAGTCCCTCAAGGAACTCTTGGTATTTTAATACCTTTTATAGTTTGTATTGAAACAATTAGTAATATTATTCGTCCTGGAACTTTAGCTAATATAATTAACTGATTAACAGCTAATATAATTGCAGGACATTTACTTATAACTTTATTAGGAAATACAGGACCTTCATTATCCTCAACTATTATTTCTATTTTACTAATTGTTCAAATATTATTATTAATATTAGAATCAGCAGTTGCTATTATTCAATCTTATGTATTTGCAGTACTTAGAACTTTATATTCTAGAGAAGTAATTTAAATTTTAAAATGTCAACACATTCAAACCACCCTTTTCATTTAGTAGATTATAGTCAATGACCTTTAACTGGTTCTATTGGAATTATAACTATAGTTTCAGGTTTATTAAAATGATTTCATCAATATAATATGTCTTTAATATTATTAGGTACAATAATTACTATTTTAACAGTTTATCAATGATGACGAGATGTCTCTCGAGAAAGAACTTTTCAAGGATTACATACTTATTCAGTAACAACAGGATTACGATGAGGAATAATTTTATTTATTGTATCTGAAGGTTTATTTTTTACTTCTTTTTTTTGAGCTTTTTTTCATAGTAGCTTATCTCCAACTATTGAATTAGGTTCAACTTGACCTCCATTAGGAATTATTCCTTTTAATCCATTTCAAATTCCATTATTAAATACAACTATTTTATTAGCATCAGGAATTACTGTAACATGGGCTCATCATAGATTAATAAGAGGAAATTTTTCACAAACAACTCAAGGATTATTTTTTACAGTATTATTAGGAATTTATTTTTCAATATTACAAGCATATGAATATATTGAAGCTCCTTTTACTATTGCAGACTCCGTTTATGGATCTACTTTTTTTATAGCAACAGGATTTCATGGTCTTCATGTTTTAATTGGAACAACATTTTTATTAATTTGTTTAATTCGACATTTAAATAATCATTTTTCAAAAAATCATCATTTTGGATTTGAAGCAGCAGCATGATATTGACATTTTGTAGATATTGTTTGATTATTTTTATATATTTCAATTTATTGATGAGGAGGATAATCTTTATTTATATAGTATAAAAAGTATATATGACTTCCAATCATAAGGTTTATATTAAAATAATATAAATAATTTTCTCGATTTTATTAATATCATTAATTATTATATTATTATCAATTATTGTTATAATACTAGCAACAATTTTATCTAAAAAAAGTTATAGAGACCGAGAAAAAAGTTCTCCTTTTGAATGTGGATTTGATCCCATATCTTCTTCTCGTTTACCATTTTCTTTAAAATTTTTTTTAATTACAATTATTTTTTTAATTTTTGATGTAGAAATCGCATTAATTTTACCAATAATTTTAATTTTAAAATTTTCAAATTTAATAGTATGAAGAATCACTTCAATTATTTTCATTATAATTGTATTACTAGGTTTATATCATGAATGAAATCAAGGAATATTAAATTGATCAAATTAGGGTTATAGTTAAATTATAACATTTTATTTGCATTCAAAAATTATTTAATTATTAAATTTACCTTGAATATGAAACGATTTATTGTAATTAGTTTCGACCTAATTTTAGGTATATTATACCCTTATTCTTTAATTGAAACCAAAATAGAGGTATATCACTGTTAATGATTTAAATGAAATAAAAATTTCCAATTAAAGAAATATGTTGATCAAATAAAAGCTGCTAACTTTTTATTTTAATGGTTTAATTCCATTTATATTTCTATTTAATTTATATAGTTTATTAAAACATTACATTTTCATTGTAAAAATAATATAATTTTATTTATAAATTACTATATTTAATTATTTAAATTATTTAAAGATTAATAAATCTCATTAACATCTTCAATGTTATACTCTAAATTATAAGCTATTTAAATATAATAAAATATAAAATATTATTAAAATAATAAACCACAAAATGAAAATTATTAAATAAATTTTTAAATTATTATTTTGTAAATAATAATTAAATTGAGAATAAATAACCAATTGTTTATATAAATTTTGACTTCCTATAAATTCTGATCATCCTTGATCGAAATTTTTAACTACATTTATACCAATTTTTAATGGTCAATTAATTAATCCATAAGTTGAAATATAAGGTATAAATCATATTGTTCCTATATATAATCTAATAAAATAATTACTTAATGTTTTATTATTTGTAAATAAATAAATATTTGAAATTAAATATCCTATTAAACCCCCTATAATACAAACAAATATAGTTATATATTTTAAATAATAAGGTAAACAAATAGAATTAGGGGTTAAAAAAATTAATCATCTTAATATTCTTCCTCCTATAATTCTTATAAATATTAATCCTATTATTCCTTTTAATATTATTCAACTTTCATCATTTAAAATATTTAACGATCTACAATTTAAATCACCAGTTATTGAATAATATACTAAACGTAATGAATAACAAACTGTTAATCCAGTTGAAAAAAAAAAATAAATAATAAATAAATAAATTTACATTTCTTAAAGACACAATCTCTAAAATTAAATCCTTAGAATAAAACCCAGCTAAAAAAGGTATTCCACATAAAGCTAAATTAGCCACATTAAAACATGAAGAAGTTAAAGGTATAAATAATCTTAATCCTCCTATTAAACGTAAATCTTGTGAATTATATATATTATGAAAAATTGCTCCTCCACATATAAAAAGTAAAGCCTTAAATAAAGCATGAGTTAATAAATGAAAAAATGCTAATTTATAACATCCTATTGATAAAATTATTATTATTAATCCTAATTGACTTAATGTTGACAAAGCAATAATTTTCTTTAAATCAAATTCAAAATTTGCTCCCAATCCTGATATAAACATTGTTAATCCAGCTAATAATAAAAGTAATTGTCTTATAAAAGTATTACATAATAAAATATTAAATCGAATTAATAAATAAATTCCTGCTGTTACTAAAGTAGAAGAATGAACTAAAGCTGAAACAGGAGTAGGTGCAGCTATAGCTGCAGGTAACCATGAAGAAAAAGGAATTTGAGCACTTTTTGTTATTGCAGCAAAAGTAACTAAAATTCTAATAATTAATATTTCTTTATCATTTATTATAAATTCTAAATAAAAAATATAATTTCAACTTCCATAATTTAATATTCAAGCAATTGCTAATAATAAAAATACATCTCCAACTCGATTTAATAAAGCAGTTAATATTCCAGCATTATAAGATTTTACATTATTAAAATAAATAACCAAACAATAAGAAATTAATCCTAATCCATCTCATCCTAATAAAATACTAATTAAATTTGGACTAATAATTAAAAATATTATTGATAAAACAAATATTAATACTAATATAATAAAACGATTAATATTTATATCATTTATTATATATTCTTTTCTATAATAAATTACTAAAGAAGAAATTAATAAAACAAATGATATAAATATTAATCTTATTCAATCAAATAAGAAAGTTATTACAATTCTTATTGAATTTAAAGAAATTAATTCTCATTCTAAAAAATAAACTAATTCATTTATAATAAAATAAAATGAACATAATATTAAACTAATTCTAATAATAAATAAAATAATAAAATTTATTAAACAAATTGATAAATATTTCATAATTTAAAATGAATAAATTCATATCATTGATACCACAAATCAATATTTTTATTAAACTATTTAAATTTATAATCACATTAAACTTATTTCAGATTTTAATACTAATAAATTTAAAGGAAATCAATGTAAAAATAACAATAAATATTCACGATTAAATCCTATTCTAAAAGAAAAAATTCTTGTATACAATTTTCCATGTTGTCTATAAGCATATAAATATAAAGTATAAGCTGCACTAAAAAAACATGTAAAAATTAAAAGTAATATTGTTAATATAGATCAACTTACAATTCTATTTAATAAAGAAATTTCACCTAATAAATTTAAAGTAGGAGGAGCTGCTATATTAGCAGAACATAGTAAAAATCACCATAAAGTTATAGAAGGTATAAAATTCAATAACCCTTTATTAATTAATAATCTTCGACTTCCTAACCGTTCATAAGTAATATTTGCTAAACAAAATAATCCAGAAGAACATAACCCATGAGCAATTATTAATGTATAAGAACCAGAAATTCCTCAATAAGTTATAGTTATTAATCCACTTAATACAATTCCTATATGAGCTACAGAAGAATAAGCAATTAATGCTTTTAAATCAGTTTGTCGTAAACAAATTAAACTTACTAATACCCCCCCTACTAAACTAATTCTTATAAATCAATAATTATATTTAAATCCTAAAATTTGTAAAAAAGAAAAAAGTCGTAATAATCCATACCCTCCTAATTTTAATATAATTCCTGCTAAAATTATAGATCCTGCAATTGGTGCTTCAACATGAGCTTTAGGTAATCATAAATGAACTAAAAATATAGTTATTTTAACTAAAAAAGATAAAATTAATGAAAAATATAAAATTATATATCTTATATTATAATTATTAATCAAATAAAAATTTATTGCATTATAATTATTATATAAATAAAAAATTGCAACTAATATGGGTAAAGATACTAATAAAGTATAAAATAATAAATATAATCCTGCTTGCAATCGTTCAGGTTGATATCCTCAACCTAAAATTATTAACAAAGTAGGAATTAATCTACATTCAAAAAATAAATAAAATATAAATATATTTATACTACTAAAAGTTAAAAATAGTATTAATAATAATATCAAAAAATTAATTAAAAATAATTTTTCATATTTATTATATTTATTAATTGAATATCTTGCTATTAATATTAAACTACAAATTCAAAAAGTTAATAAAATTATTCCATAAGAAAGTAAATCTATACCTAAAAAATAAGAAATTATTATTCAATAATTAGTAAAATAATTATAAATAATTAAAATAAATATAATTATAAATAATATATTTTGAACCATTCAAAATATATTTTGTATTAAACAAAATGGAAATAATACAACTAATATAAATAAAATTTTTAACATTGTAAAATATTAAAAGATTGAAAATAATCATTTCCATATATCCGAATTATTGAAACTAAAATTGATAATCCTAAAACTCCTTCACAAACACTAAAAACTATAAAAATTATACTAAAATAACTCTCATAATTTAATATATTTAAATAAATAAATAATAAATAAAATAAAGATAAAACAATATATTCTAAACTTAAAAGTATAGATAATAAATGTTTACGATTAGAAATAAAAATTAAAACTCCTATAATTATTAAAAAAAAAGGTAATCCTCAATTAATAAATATTATCATTAGTTTTAATAGTTTAAATAAAACATTGGTCTTGTAAATCAAAAATAAGAATTATTCTTTTTAAACTTCAAAAAAAAAGTATACACTTTATCATTAATCTCCAAAATTAATATTTTATTTTAAACTATTTTTTGATATTATACAACTTACATTATTCATTATAATTTTAATACTAGGATTTATTTTTATACAAATAAATTATCCCTTAAGTATAGGTATAATATTATTAATTCAAACTTTAATAATTTGTTGTATTTCAGGATTAATAACTAAAAGATTCTGATTTTCTTATATATTATTTTTGGTTTTTATTGGAGTAATACTAGTTTTATTTATTTATGTAACTTCATTGGCTTCAAATGAAATATTTTCTTTTTCAATAAAAAACTTTTATGATACTAATAATCAATTTAATCTTAATATTTATTTTAATAATCTATATAGATAAAATAATTTTAATATTTAATTCAATTAATAATGAAATAATTGCAATTACAAATATTAATTCATATATTTTAGAAAATACTTTAAATTTAAATAAATTATATAATTATCCTATTAATATAATTACTATTTTACTAATTAATTACTTATTAATTACATTAATTGCTACCGTAAAAATTACTAAATTATTTTATGGTCCAATTCGATCTATATATTAACTAATGAATATACCTTTACGAACTTATCACCCAATATTAAAAATTGCTAATAATGCACTAGTAGATTTACCTACTCCAACTAATATTTCTATATGATGAAATTTTGGTTCTCTATTAGGATTATGTTTAATTATTCAAATTTTAACTGGTTTATTTTTAGCAATACATTATATTGCAGATATTACCATAGCATTTAATAGTGTAGATCATATTTGTCGAAATGTAAATTATGGATGATTATTACGAACTCTACATGCTAATGGTGCCTCTTTTTTTTATTTGTATTTATTTACATGTAGGACGAGGAATATACTATGGATCTTATTTATTTACTCCTACATGAGTATCTGGAACTATTATGTTATTTTTAGTTATAGCAACTGCTTTTATAGGATATGTTCTTCCCTGAGGACAAATATCATTTTGAGGTGCCACAGTAATTACAAACTTATTATCAGCTATTCCCTATTTAGGATTAAATTTAGTACAATGAATTTGAGGAGGTTTTGCAGTTGATAATGCTACTTTAACTCGATTTTTTACATTTCATTTTATTTTACCTTTTATTGTACTATCTACTGTAATAATTCATTTACTATTCTTACATCAAACAGGATCTAATAATCCAATAGGATTAAACTCAAATTTAGATAAAGTCCCATTCCATCCTTATTTTTCTTATAAAGATATTACAGGATTTATTATTATAATAATATTATTAATTATATTAACATTAATAACTCCTTATATATTAGGAGATCCTGATAATTTTATTCCAGCTAATCCTTTAGTAACCCCAATTCATATTCAATCTGAATGATATTTTTTATTTGCTTATGCAATTTTACGTTCAATCCCAAATAAACTTGGAGGAGTTATTGCATTAGTAATATCAATTGCTATTTTAATAATTATACCTTTTTATAATTTAAGAAAATTTCGAGGTATTGAATTTTATCCTATTAATCAAATTTTTTTTTGAATTTTAATTAATATTATTATTTTATTAACATGAATTGGAGCTCGTCCAGTAGAAGACCCTTATATTATAATTGGACAATTATTAACTGTATTATATTTTATATACTATTTAATTAATCCTTTGATTTCTAAATGATGAGATAATTTATTAAATTAATAAATTAGTTAATGAGCTTGAATAAACATATATTTTGAAAATATAAAATAGAAATCTAATAATTTTCTATTAACTTAAAATTACTAAATTTAATTAATTAAATAATATTTATTAAATAAATTTTTAATCCAATAAAAAATAATAGATAATTTAAAGAAAAAGGTAAAAATCTTTTTCAAGCTAAATATATTAATTTATCATAACGAAATCGAGGTAGTGTCCCTCGTACTCAAATAAATAAAAAAGAAATTAATATTAATTTAAAACAAAAAAAGAAATTAAATATATCTCCCCCTAAAAAAATTAGACAAAATAATATTCTTATAAATAAAATTCTTGCATATTCAGATAAAAAAATTAATGCAAAACTTCCTTTTCTATACTCAACATTAAATCCTGATACTAACTCAGATTCCCCTTCAGCAAAATCAAATGGAGTCCGATTAGTCTCTGCTAAAGAAATAATTAATCAAATAAATATTAAAGGATACAAAATAAATAAAAATCAAACATAAATTTGATAATAATAAAAATTTAATATATTATAACTATTAATTAAAAAAACAAAAGATAATAAAATTAAAGCTAAACTAACTTCATAAGAAATAGTTTGAGCAACAGATCGTAAACCCGCTAATAAAGCATAATTTGAATTTGAAGATCAACCTGCAATTATAACTGAATAAACTCCTATTCTAGTACAACATATAAAAAATAATAACCCCAAATTAAAAGAAAATAATTTAATAAAAAATGGTATACATAATCATAATAATAAAGATAAAAATAATGAAAAAATTGGTGAAAAATAATAAGAAATATAATTTGATATTAAAGGATAAGTTTGTTCTTTAGTAAATAATTTAATTGCATCACAAAAAGGTTGAGGAATTCCTATTAGTCCAACTTTATTAGGCCCTTTACGAATTTGAATATAACCTAAAACTTTACGCTCTAATAAAGTTAAAAAAGCAACTCTAACTAATACACAAATAATTAATATTAAACTTATAATTAAAAATATAATAATTTCTATATAAAACAAGTACTATTTGTAATATAAATTACATTTATAAATTCTAAATTTATTACATTAATCTGCCAAAATAGTTAAATATATTAATAAAATTCTAATCTTTAAAATATAAATTATTTAAATATTTAATCCTTTCGTACTAAAATATTTTAATTAATTAAAGATAGAAACCAACCTGGCTTACACCGGTTTGAACTCAGATCATGTAAGATTTTAAAAGTCGAACAGACTTTAAATTTAAACGGCTACACCTAAAAATATATCTTAATCCAACATCGAGGTCGCAATCTTTTTTATCAATATGAACTCTCCAAAAAAATTACGCTGTTATCCCTAAAGTAACTTAATTTTATAATCATTAAAAATAGATCAATTATTCATAAATAAATGATTTAATTTTTAAAAAGTTAATTAAATTTTAATATCACCCCAATAAAATATATAATTTTATTATAATTTAATTAATCTTTAAAATTAGAATAATAAATATATATAAAGATTTATAGGGTCTTCTCGTCTTTTAAAATCATTTTAACTTTTTGATTAAAAAAATAAAATTCTATTTTAATTTTAAATGAAACAGTTAATATTTCGTCCAACCATTCATTCCAGCCTTCAATTAAAAGACTAATGATTATGCTACCTTTGCACAGTTAAAATACTGCGGCCATTAAAAAAAAATCATTGGGCAGGTTAGACTTTAAATTAATTTCTAAAAGACATGTTTTTGTTAAACAGGCGAATATTATTATTGCCGAATTCTTTAAATAAACTTTTCATATTAAAATATATTTTTATATTAATTTATATACTAATTATATCATTATTAATTTATTTTTAATATTTAAATAAATATTTTAATAAATACTTAAAATATAATAAATAATTTAATATAAAAATTAATTTATAACAAATTTATTATAAATTGATAATTCTAATCATATAATATTTTAATTTTTATTTATTATTTATAAAAATTTATTTTATAGCTTATCCCATAAAATATTAAATTTAAAAAATTATTTAATTTAATATAATTAAATAAATAAATTTTTAATTTTAAATTAAATTTATTTCTTAAAAAACTAGATACCTTTAAAAACGAATAACATTTCATTTCTAATAAATTATTAAAAAAAAATTTATTACATTAACTTTTATAATTTATTAAATCTTTTAAAATCGAGAAAATTAAATTTTTAATTTTTATTTAATAAACTCTGATACACAAGATACAATAAATAAAATTTTCTTTTAAAATAAAAATTTTTCAATATATTTCAATATTATTTCACAATACTAATAAACTATTATTAAAATTTATTTTTTATTTATATAATACTAAAACATTAAATCTTATAATTATTTTTAATAATTTATAATTTTAAAATAAATAATTAAATAAATAATTATTATATCAATTTATATTGATTTGCACAAAATTCTTTTCAATGTAAATGAAATACTTTTCTATATAAGATTTAAATTGGTTCTAGATACATTTTCCAGTACATCTACTATGTTACGACTTATCTTATTTTAATAACAAGAGTGACGGGCGATATGTACATATTTTAGAGCTAAAATCAAATTATTAATCTTTATAATTTTACTATTAAATCCAATTTCATTAAATTTTTCATTTTTAATTCCACATAAATAAATTTTATTGTAACTCATTTAAACTTAAAAATAAACTACACCTTGATTTGATATTAATTTTAATATAAATTATAGAAAATTATTATTCTTATAAAATATTCTAATAACAACGATATATAAATTGAATAACAATTTTAAGTAAGGTACATCGTGGATTATCGATTAAAAAACAAGTTCCTTTAAATAGACTAAAATACCGCCAATTTTTTTAAGTTTCAAGAATATAACTAATACTGCTCAAATAAATTAAATTATACTTTAAATAATAGGGTATCTAATCCTAGTTTATAATTAAAAAAATTTTAGATTTAATAATTTTTTTCTATAAAAATATTATTAATTTAAAATTTCACTTAATAAATTAATTTTTATTTTAAATTAATTATTTAACTATTATTAATAAAATTTATTTATATTATTTGTATAACCGCAACTGCTGGCACAAATTAAGTCAATATTAATTAATATTTCTATTTCTAAATTTCTTTAATTAATAATATTAATTATTGTAAATAATAATAAAATATACATATTTTTTTAATATAAATAAATTTACACAAAAATTTACATATAATATAAATTAATAATAAATTTTTAAGCCAAAATAAAACTTTATAAAAATAAAATTTATTATATATACACATTATAATTAAATTATAATAAAATTATTAAATAACTTTAAAAAGTTTTTAAAATAAATATTATTAATATCATTAATAAAAATATAAGTAATATACTAATAATATTATTAATATATAACTTTAATTAGTCAATTCCTTCCCAATGATTTTTTTAATAAAATTAAAATTAAAAATTTTAAAAATAAATTTATAAAATTAATTTATCCCTTATTAAATTAAATTTTTATAAATTATTTATTATTATAATATTTTTTTATTAAAATTAAATTTAATAATAATATTTATTTATAAAATTAATTTATCCCTTATTAAATTAATTCTATAAATAAATATTATTAATAAATTAAATAAATAAAAATAATAATATTTATTAATCAATAAATATTTTTTTTTATTTATAATATAAAAAAAGTAAACTATTTTAATTTTTAATTAATATTAATTTTTATATTTAATAATTAAAAATAGTTTTTATACAAAATATAAGAAAAAATAGTTTTATATTAAACTTAATAATTAAAATATTTATACTATATAATTTATTTTTATTATTAAATATATTTTTATTTAATAAAATTTTAAAATTTTCATTATTTTTTAATTTATTTTTATAAATATTATAATTATTTTTTAAATTTAAAAATAATTAAGCCCATTTTTATAAATATTATATATATTTTTTTATAGAATTAAAAATAATAAAGCCCATTTTTATAAATATTATACATATTTTTTATAAAATTAAAAATAATTAAGCCCATTTTTATAAATATTATACATATTTTTTTTAAAATTAAAAATAATTAAGCCCATTTTTATAAATATTATACATATTTTTTTTTTAAATTAAAAATAATTAAGCCCATTTTTATAAATATTATACATATTTTTTCATTAAAAAAAAAATTTAATTTGTATAAAAACCTCTCTCTCTTTTTTTTTTTTTTTTTTTAAATTTATAAAATTATAATATATATATAGATAATAAATGTATAAATTAAATTTGAGTTTTAGAATTTTTATAAAAAAATATTACTTCCTATTCTCATCAAGAGAATAGGGCAACCGAAAATGAAACACAAATTTATTTGTATGATATTAAATACTTTATTTGAGCTTCAGATCCCTTACCACTGGTGGGGGGAAATCTTCGGCTATACGTTGTTGATGTATCTTTAAAACTAAACTAGAATGAGATCTTGAGATCCCTTTTATATCATAATTATGCTAACGCATCAAATCTTTGTTTGACTGCGGATGATACAATGATTCAATGTTGTGAAATACTTTGGTATCCATTTGATACTCATGCACAAGCTGCTGAAGGCAAGAAAGTGTTGATATGGAATTTATGTCTTTTTGGTCGCTTTATTTGTTTACATTTGATATACATTGTATACTCTTACAAAGTTGCTGAAGGCAAAAGTGTTGACTATAATATTTAATGTTCTTTCTGATCATTGTATCATTAATTGGTTTTCTTATTTTTGGTTTGTTTACATTTGATTGAAATCAAAGTCAAGTTTTTGTTTCTGTGTATCTTTAATAAGAATATTTGATATATGTGAGGGCGCACAAGTGAGCTTGGATATAACACCCCCCTCTTTAGATTCTTCTAAGGGTCGGAAAGTGACCGTTGGAAGACTTACATTATTTATTATCTTCCTTTTTCTACTTTTTAATGTTATATAAACATAAATTATTACAATTATTAAAATGATTAAAATGATAAAATATATTTTGAAACTCGACTTTTTATGGTTATATTTTAATTCTTCTATTTCTTTTACATTGTTTATGTTTTGATATTTTAATTCTTCAAATGTTAATTCTTCAATTTTGGTATAATTGATATCTAATATTGTATTAGGAATTATAAGTTCATGTTTATAATTTTTTCTTTCATATGATTTGTTATTTATTTGTATTTTACAATTTTCAAATCTAATAAGGTAGTTACCTTTAATTTTAATTTTTTGATTATTACAATTTTGATTAAGCTCTTGTAATTGAACATTAATTAATACAAGATTATTATTTCCTATTTCTAATACTTTTTCATTTATATTTCTTATAAGTTTACAATTCATTGATTTTTTAAGTATATTTTCTATACAATCATCATTTATTTTGGTTAAATTTTGTACGTTTTTAGTACTGTCGTAAATTATTTGATCTTTTGTCAGATAAAGGTTTTTGTCTATTTTTAATTGGGAATTATTATCCTTATTTGGAATGGGTTGAACGTATATCTTTTTATACAGTTCATCTGTATATTTGGGTACTTTAATTATGAATAAAATATTGGTTTTATATAGGGCTAAACTGAGTTCTAATTCTTCCAAGTTATTTATATTAATGCCGTATTTATCTATTTCTTCTTCAGTTAAAATATCTCTGCTAAGTACTCCTAATCTTGAAGTCATTATTATTTCTTTTATTTTTTCAATGTCCTCATGTAAATATTCAAGGTTTTCTCTTAACTTTATTTCGTACTGTATTTTAGCTATATCTTTTACGTAATCGTAGCTTTCTGTAAATGTATTGATTCTTTTGATTATTTCATTAGTTTCATTATTTAAAGTTTCAGTAAGTATTTTGATTTGTTTATTAAATTTTTCATTTATTATTATTTGTTTATTTAAGTTCATTATTTCAATATGATTGTTTTCTTCAATTAATTTTAAATGTTGTTCGATATCTTGGCGATCATTGTCGTCCATAGTTCCGAATAAATATTTCATACCTGTTCCTAAAATATTTATTAATCCTCTTTTTCGTCTATTTGATTTAGGATGGGGTAAGAGTACTTCAAATTCTTTTCGTATTTTTGACATTTTCCTTATGAAACTGTCATTTTCTTCAGGAATTCTTTTAACGTTCCTTTCCATAATTTCTATGTTATTTTCATATTCTGTCAAATTAATTATATGGATTATAGTATCATAACTTTCTATTAGTGGATATTCTTCTAGTTGGATCAAAGTGAATCCGTTTCCTTTATTTAAGTCAATGACTTCCAATTCTGCTCGTACTTGGTTGAGGGTTATCATAATCATCATTATTATCATTACTTTCTGTATTATCGCCATTGGTTGCAACATTTGATGCGATTTCTTTATTGGATCTGGAATTGGATAATTTAGTTTGTTGAATTTTTTTCTTTTTCCTAAATTGATCTTTATGAAGAATTCTATGAGGAATTTTCTTAAATCTGTTTCCTTCTTGTAATGTATATTTTTTATCAGTTTTATTAATAACTTTCACCTTTTTATGTTTAGGTGCGATTTTATTTTTTATTTTCTCTTGTTCTGTTACCTTTGCATAATTCTCGTCTATGCTTGCATCTTTTCTATTTATGTTTAATTTGTTTAATATTTTAATTTTATTTTCTTCAATTCTTTTATAGATTATTTCATTGTCAATTTTATTAAAATGTACGTCGATAGGTTTTTCTTTTGTTGTTAAATGAATAACATTATTATATGTAAGTATTGCATTTGTTGTATGGTCTATAGGTTCAATTTCTTCACCTGAATCTCGAACTTGAGTTAACATTCGGATATGTTCATTAAGTGTGCTGTGAAGGCGTTCTATGTCTGAATTGCCTGTATGCCGGTTGGCTGTACAATAATGTATACTTATTTCATTGTTTTCTAAAAAATTCTTTAATGTTTCAGAAACGAAGGCGTTTTCGTTATCAAGCGTTATTTGCTGAGGTTTTTTCATATATGTAAAAATTTTCACTAAAGCATTTAAAACGTCTGTGTATGTTTTATGTTTTATAGGTTCGATAGCAGCATATTTACTAAACTTATCGATGCATGACAGATATTTCTTTTTGTGATTTAAGAACCATATATCTATGTGGTAGTGTTCATTTGGATTTTTCGGCGTTTCTGTTTTTTCATATGGTAATTTAATTGGATTTCTTTCGATTTTAGTCATACATAGATGACAATTATTTATTTGTTTATTTATTAGAGTCTTGAAGTTTGGTATATAATATTTTCGATTTAAATCAAGGTATATTTTTTCTATACCTATATGGTTATTATTTTTATGTGTCTTTAATATAATTTCGTTTGCTTCGTCTATTTTTAGATCTTGCAAGAGCTTTGTGCTTCTATGTAATATTTTATTACTTAATTTATTTTCTTTCTTCCATATGTTTTGGAAGTGATTAAATATTTGGTCATCTTTGACATATATGCAATTTAGCATCGTAGTATCTACTTCTTTTATTATATTTATGAAATCTTCTTCTTTAAACTCTTTACGCGTGAATCTAACTCTTCTTTTTCCAACATGTGGGTAAATAATTTCTTGATGATCATGTTCGTTGATTTCAAGGATTATTTGTCTGTTAAAGAAATTAACAGCTTTTTCACTAATAGGAATTAAATTCGAATTATCGGACTCAGCACTATGTTGAGTTGCTAGATCGTCTTCCTCTAAAACGTTTATTTTTACTCTAGATAGAGCGTCGGCAACTTTATTTTCTTTGCCCTGTATATATTCTATCTTGAAGTCGTATTCTTCAAGCTTAATTTTCCATCTTTGAAGCTTGCTGTTGGGTTCCTTCAAAGTAGATAGCCACACCAAAGGTCTGTGGTCGGTTTTCACTGTAAATTTTCTTCCATACAAATAATGTCGGAATTGTGTTGTTGCCCATACTATGGCCAGTAATTCCTTCTCTATAGTGGAATAGCGTAACGGGTACAATGGTTGGCACCCCCAGTTTTTGTACCAACTATTGGCACCCCATCATTCATTAACGATTTTTTCAAAAACTATTAACCTCAGTAAGCCAGTTTCTTTTTTTTTTAAAACTGTAACAAATTTTCCACAATTTTGCGTCTTTGTTTTTGTGAATTACCGCTTCAGTCAGTCTGTGATAATGAAAGTGTCAACACGGTTTAAAAAAGTGAAAAATTTGCAAAATTTAGTGTGTTCCTGCTAAGGACATAATATTTGGCAAGCCTTACTTAGTTACTAATATATGTTTATTTTATTTAAAATTTAAGTTTTTTGATATCATAATTTGATAAATTATTTGTTTTAAATTTTTTTTTGTAAAATTACTCAGTAATTTGTTAATAAAAAGGGTGCCAATAATTGGTTCTAATAAACGTAGGGTATTAATTATTGGCACCCGGGTGCCAATAATTGGTTCTATGGAGCTACAATTATTGACACTGCCAATAAATATACTTTTAAGAGTGCCAATAATTATATCATTCAACCGTTATACTTTTTTGGATTTAAAAATGCCTAAAACAAGAAAAATCTATGAAGAAAAAGATGTGCAAGAAGCTTTATTTGCCATACAAAGTGGACAAATATCTAAAAATGCAGCTTCCAAAAATTATAACATACCGCGTTCTACTTTGCAATTCCGGTTGAGTCTAAATTTCACAAAAGCACGCCCAGGACCCGCAACAGTTTTAACTAGTGAAGAAGAATCGACCACTGTTGAATGAATAAAAGCTTCGCAAGAGAAAGGATTTCCGAAAAGAAAAGAAGATGTAATGTAAGCTGTCCAGGAATTCCTCAAGCAAAGTAATAGAGATCACCCGTTTGGTAGCGAGGCAATATCAAGAAGAGGATGGTTTGGATCGTTTTTGAAACGTCATAGCTCTTTGACTTTTAGAGCTGTTGATCCAGTTTCGTCAGCATTTAAAAATGTACATGAATTTGTTTTGATTAATTTATTTTTGTTCCATACTTTTTTTTAAACTTTATATTGTTAACCTAATTTATTCTTTACTTCGTTTATTTATTGCCAAAAATGCATAAGTTTTTGTTTTCTTAAGTTTTTATTTTAAATGTGTATATGAATTTGTATTAATGAATTTATTTCTGCTGTAGACTTTTCTTTTGTAGGTATTTTTTATCTTAAATTTACTGTTTACGTTTTACTTATTGATCGTTTTTAGGTAGCTATTTTCGTTTGATAAATAAAAAAAAACTTTTTTATTAATAAAAAATCTGAAAAAAAATTGTTTTCCTTCAATTCTTTGGTGCCAATAATTATATATTTTTGGGGTGCCGACAATTGTGGTCGGGTGCCAATAATTGTAGTTTTTGGTAGGCTTTTTTTAATTTAAGATTTAAACACCTTCCTTAGCAATAAAATAAAAATTAAAAAATGTGTCTGAATAAAAAATATGTTGAATTATAATTTGGTATTTTTAACTTATTTTTAGCTCTATAAATGCCAAAAATACGACCAATTCAAATCGAAAAATCCTTAGGGGTGCCAACCATTGTACCCGTTACGCTAGTTACATTCATGTTTGTTCAATGTTCTTGAAGCAAAACACAATGGTCCATGCGTTTGACTTAAAACCGCACCGATCGCGAAATTAGACGCGTCCGTCGTTAGAACGAATTCTTTGTTGAAGTCTGGATGTCTGTTTATTAGATCATCTGACATAATTTTTTTCAGTTTATAGAATGACTCTTTGTATTCTTTATTTTCAATGTTTATTTTAGCATCTTTTTTAAGACATAAGGTCATTGGTTTAATTATAGCCGCATAGTCAGAAATGAATTTTCTATAGTAGCCAGTTAGTCCGAGAAAAGACTGAATTTCTTTTACGCTCTTTGGAATGGGGAATTTTTTAATTGTTTCAATTTTTTTAGGGTTAGGTTTGACACCGTGTTGTGTTATTATATGTCCCAAGAATTCGGTTTCTTTGCGTAAGAACTCAGATTTGTTTAGAGATACCTTCAGATTTGCGTTCTTAAGTGTTTCAAAATACTATGGAGCGAATCCATGTGTTCCTGCAGGCTAGCTGAGAATATGATGATATCATCGAGATAAACATAACATATTTTCCCTATGTATTCTTTTAGGACTTCATTCATGAGTCTCTGAAAGGTTGCAGGTGCATTCTTTAAACCGAATGGCATCCGCACGAACTCATAATGACCCGTTAGAGTAGAGAAGGCTGTTTTTTCTCTATCCTTCTTTTCAACTTCAATTTGGTAAAAACCTTTTGTCAGGTCTAGTGTCGAAAAATAGTTACAATGACCTAATTTATCTAGTATTGACTCAATGTTAGGTATAGGGTATTTATCTTCTTTTGTAGTAAGATTTAATTTCCTATAGTCAATAACAATTCTCCATTCTTTATTTCCAGTGTGATCCTCTTTTTTAGGTACCACCCAGATGGGAGCATTATAAGGTGAACTTGAAGGTTGAATGACCTTCTGATCGAGCATCTCTGTGATTTGCCGATCTACTTCTTTTTTGTGAATTTCCGGGTATCGGTAAATTCTTGTATATATGGGTGAATCATGTTCCGTAGGAATGTTGTGTTTAACGTGGTTTGTAAATGACAAATCATCACCCTTTTTATAAAACGCATTTTTATTTTCTTTTATTAATTTTAATAATTTAAATTTTTCTTCCGTGTTTAAATGATCTGTTCTTAGGTCTTTTTCAATATTATCATCAAGAATAGTATTTTCCGGAAGCATATTATTGAAATAATTAATGGTTTCATCATACTCAAGTTCTTCGTCTAAGCTGAAGAACAGAGGTATTATTTCACCATTTAGTGTCATACTCTTATTTAAGTATTTTATTTCGGCATTATTTGGAATTAAAATATTGTTGCCTATAATTCCGTTAAAATTTTTATTAAAATTATGAACTTGAAATGCACATTCTTCTTTTACTGGAAGAGCAAATTTTCCTTTCGGTATTATTATGTCTTTTGTTATTTTTATAGGGCTACCTGCGGTTTGTATTATTAAGGGTTTTTTTCTATTTATAATATATTGCTGAGGAGCGTCTTCTTCTCTTAGAAGGCTATTGGTTGCTCCGGTATCTATCAAAAGCTTAATAAATTTACCATTTTTCCCTAGCTTAATATAGGGTAATCTGGGGTTTCCGAGGCTGTAGGCCGAAAATTTGCATCAGACCCAGTTTCATCGTTGTATTGTTCCACATAGTTAGTGGCTTTAGGTGATCTCCTAAGTTGAGAGGAAGTCAGATCTTGTTTCATAGGTTCGAATCTTTGTAGAAACTGCCGATAATTATGGGGATTGTAATTATTATTTTGATAATTATTATTTTTTGGAATGTATGGCTTTGGGTGCCAATTTTGATGATTTTTGTTTTGGGGATCATCTCTAAAAGGATTGTTAGGATTTTTAAAATTTTTATGTGGGTTTTGGTTTTGTTTGTTTATTTTGTCTGAGTATTTATTTTTTTGTTTATCGTCAAAATTATTTTCTGATTTCCCTAAAAATCCTGCACTACTTAACTCGTGTAAAGCTAATTCTATTGTGCTTGGCTTAATTGAATATAAGATTGTTCGCATGTGGATTGGCAATCTTTCTTTAAAAATTTTTAACGCGGTTTCCGTGTTTCTTGGAATGTCTAAAATATTATTTTCTTGTAAACATTTTTGATTTAATAATGACAGCGATTTTTGTATGTAATTGTAAAATTTTATTACATCGCCGCGGTATTGCGCTGACCTAAGCTCTTCGTATAATTGATCACTGCTTCTGAAGCCACCAAAATTTTTATATCAGACCACTTAGTGAGGTGCGTATGTATTTCAATCGCTAATCTAGCTCTACCAATGAATTTCGATTTTAAAAGATTTATACACATTTTTTGACCTTGCTCGTCATATGTTAATAATGTTGGAATAATATCATCAACATTTTGAACAAAAATAGCTAAATCTTCAGTTCTTCCATCAAATTTTTCTAACTTTTCGATATAATGTATAGGATTAATTTCTAGGTTTCTTAATGCTACATTACCATTTGCTGCAGGTTGAGGTGCTGCTGCTGCTGCTGCTTGTTGCTGCATCCTTGTTGCCATTATTTCCATTTGTTGTTGTTGTTGTTGCAACTGTTCCTGTAGTTGAAGATTTTGTTGTTGTAAAGCTGCAATTTGTGCTGGGTCCATGATGTTTGATTTAGCTCTAATATTGTCAAATATAATTGATCGTCTTAAATGTTTTTCACTTTGAGCTTTTTTCGAATCCTTTTTGATTCGATTGAAAATATTTTTCATCTATTTCAGATAACTCTTTATTTTTTTTTTTTTTTTTGTCACTATTTTTTTTTTTTCTTCTTCCTCAAATTATCCTTCCTCTACGGAATTTGAAACATTTATCATATGCACTGATATTGGTTTCGGATAATTTTCACAAAATTAATATTTCGTATTCGTCGAAAAATAATTTTTTTTTTCACTGCACTTATTAATTTTTGATGAATGTCATCGATATTCGTTCGATCATTCACTTATAATTATTTTGTGCCACGTTTGTTGATTAAAAAAAAAATTTCAAATGCACTCATTTAGTTTAAGTGAACTATCACTGAATTATTATTAAAGGGAAAGGGGCTTTTACTGATTTGCTTTCAGTGCACTTTTTCTTCACTTTAAATTGTTCAGAGTTCAAAATTCCGATATGCGTTCGGATTGAACTTATAGTTGCACTATTCACTTTTTGAGATTTTTATTATTATTTTTTTTTTCTACGCGTTGCAGTTGCACGTATTTTCGTTTCGCGGATACTATATTAAATTAGTATCCTACCGACTGCGCCAATTAAATTTGAGTTTTAGAATTTTTATAAAAAAATATTACTTCCTATTCTCATCAAGAGAATAGGGCAACCGAAAATGAAACACAAATTTATTTGTATGATATTAAATACTTTATTTGAGCTTCAGATCCCTTACCACTGGTGGGGGGAAATCTTCGGCTATACGTTGTTGATGTATCTTTAAAACTAAACTAGAATGAGATCTTGAGATCCCTTTTATATCATAATTATGCTAACGCATCAAATCTTTGTTTGACTGCGGATGATACAATGATTCAATGTTGTGAAATACTTTGGTATCCATTTGATACTCATGCACAAGCTGCTGAAGGCAAGAAAGTGTTGATATGGAATTTATGTCTTTTTGGTCGCTTTATTTGTTTACATTTGATAAACATTGTATACTCTTACAAAGTTGCTGAAGGCAAACGTGTTGACTATAATATTTAATGTTCTTTCTGATCATTGTATCATTAATTGGTTTTCTTATTTTTGGTTTGTTTACATTTGATTGAAATCAAAGTCAAGTTTTTGTTTCTGTGTATCTTTAATAAGAATATTTGATATATGTGAGGGCGCACAAGTGAGCTTGGATATAACATATATATATATATATATTATCTATGTTTATAAATTGAGAAACCTTTGATAAATCTTTTAAATACCCTCAAAAAAATTTAAATTTCTACAAATAATAGTTTAGTTTATAAATCTAAAATCTATATTATAGGGATATAATATAACTAGTTGAAATAATATAATTACGATCTGCCACATACATTTATAGATGTGTAGGGCTTTATTAATAAGTTTAAAAACTCTATAAATAATATATTTATATATATATATATGTATTTTTTTATAAATAGCTAGGTTACATATTAATTAATAAAATTCTATTTTTTAAATGTATAATAGAAATTTTAAATTACATTTAAAAATATATTCTTGAATATAAGTTTTTAAATGTAATTTAAATTTTTTTAAACATTTATATATATAAATGTTTAATGACATAAATAAAATTTTTAACTAATTTATACTAGAAAACTAATTAATATCTCCAATTAATACACTAATTAAAATTATTTAAAAAAAATTAATTTAAATTATAAAATTTAAATTTTTTTTTAAACTTATAAATAACAAAAAAACGTTTGTATACAAATTTCAATGAATTGCCTGATAAAAGGATTACTTTGATAGAGTAAATTATATAATTTAATATTATATTCATTATATTTTATATTTAATGGAATTAAACCATTCCTAAAAGTATCAAAAACTTATGTGCATCTTACACTAAAATATATAAAAAAATAAGCTAATTAAGCTATTGGGTTCATACCCCACTTATAAAGGTTCTAATCCTTTTTTTTTTTTAATTTTTAATAATTCTTTTAAAATTTTATTTATATTTATTTTAATAATAAGAACAATAATTACTATTTCAGCCAATTCCTGATTAAGAGCTTGAATAGGATTAGAAATTAATTTATTATCTTTTATTCCCTTAATAAGAGATAATAATTTAATATCTAATGAAGCTTCATTAAAATATTTTTTAACTCAAGCATTAGCCTCTTCAATTTTATTATTTTCTACAATTTTATTTTTATATCAAAATAATTTTATAAATCAAATTATTAATAATAATTATACAAATATAATAATTGTATCTTCTTTATTAATAAAAAGAGGGACTGCTCCTTTTCATGTTTGATTTCCTAATGTTATAGAAGGTTTAAATTGAATAAATTCATTAATTTTAATAACTTGACAAAAAATTGCTCCTTTAATGTTAATTTCTTATTTAATTATTAAATTTATACTATTTTGATGCATTTTATTATCAATTATTATTGGATCATTAGGAGGTTTAAATCAAACATCTTTACGAAAATTAATAACTTTTTCATCTATTAATCATTTAGGATGAATATTAATAAGAATATACTCTAATGAATCATTATGGATAATTTATTTTTTGTTCTATAGATTTTTATCATTAAATCTTATTTGTTTATTTAGTATATTCAAACTATTTCATATTAATCAATTATTTTCATTATTTTTATTTAATAAAATTTGAAAATTTTCATTATTTTTTAATTTTTTAAGTCTAGGAGGTTTACCCCCTTTTTTAGGATTTATTCCTAAATGATTAACAATTCAATATTTAATTTTTAACAACCAATTATTTATGTTAACCATGTATAATTATTATAACATTATTAACATTATTTTTTTACTTACGTTTATGTTATACCACTTTTATATTAAATTATTATGAAAATAATTGAAATTTGTTTACAAATTGAAATAATTTTATAATAAATTTGTATCTAATTTCTTCTTTTATTTCTATTTTTGGTCTATTTATTATTAGAATTATATATTATTTAACTTAAGATTTTAAGTTAAATAAAACTAATATCCTTCAAAGTTATAAATAAAAGAAAAATCTTTTAAATCTTATTTATAAAAATAAGTTTTAATAACTTTAGTTATTCCTTTAGAATTGCAATCTAATATCATTATTGAATATAAAACTTTTAAATTGATTAAAAAGAATAATTCTTATAAATAAATTTACAATCTATCGCCTATATTTCAGCCATTTAATCTATATTTAATTTTAATAATTAATTGGTTAGTAAATATTCGCGACAATGATTATTTTCAACTAATCATAAAGATATTGGAACTTTATATTTTTTATTTGGAACTTGAGCCGGAATAGTAGGAACTTCTTTAAGAATTTTAATTCGTGCAGAATTAGGTCATCCAGGAGCATTAATTGGAGATGATCAAATTCATAATGTAATTGTAACTGCTCATGCTTTTGTAATAATTTTTTTCATAGTAATACCTATTATAATTGGAGGATTTGGTAATTGACTTGTACCTCTAATATTAGGAGCCCCTGATATAGCCTTTCCTCGTATAAATAATATAAGTTTTTGACTATTACCTCCTTCATTAACATTACTATTAGTAAGTAGAATAGTTGAAAATGGAGCTGGAACAGGATGAACAGTTTATCCTCCTCTTTCTGCTAGTATTGCTCATGAAGGAGCTTCTGTAGATTAAGCAATTTTTTCTCTTCATTTAGCAGGTATATCCTCAATTTTAGGTGCAGTTAATTTTATCACTACTGTTATTAATATACGATCTAATGGTATTTCATATGATCGAATACCATTATTTGTTTGATCAGTAATAATTACAGCTGTATTACTCCTTTTATCTCTTCCTGTTTTAGCAGGAGCAATTACTATATTATTAACAGATCGAAATTTAAATACTTCTTTTTTTGATCCTGCTGGAGGAGGAGACCCTATTTTATACCAACATTTATTTTGATTTTTTGGACATCCAGAAGTCTATATTTTAATTTTACCAGGATTTGGAATAATTTCTCATATTATTAGACAAGAATCAGGAAAAAAGGAAACATTTGGATCATTAGGAATAATTTATGCTATATTAGTGAATAAATTGGACATAAAATTGGATCCTGTGGTAATTCCAACATTTGACGGTTCACTTCACAATTGGCTGGCATTAAAAGATCTTTTCATAAACATCGTCCATGATGCTAAGGTACCCGAACATTATAAACTCGCGAAGTTGCAGGAAGCAGTGGATTCAGTTAAAGTGCCCTTGATTGGAGGTATGTATTCTGGTGGATATGAACAAGTGTGGGCAGCATTGACAAGTCGTTACGATAATAAAAAGCTGTTGGCCGAGATTTATGTGTATCGGTTCTTAAACATGAAACCAGCGTCAGAGGAAATGAGAAAGGCTATATTATCCATCGTCGATACTGTTCAGGAATCACTTCGGGCTTTGCGAGTCATGAAGCTTCAAGTTGACACTGTGATGTTTCTTTTTTGTTTTCCAGCTAAGGTAGTTCAGCGGTCGTCCAGGGTTGCTCAAAGAAAGCAAACGAAAACTTTGATGTTGTTCAGGGCTCAGCAACTACGACTCCAATTCAGTAAAGCTCAATTTTAATTTTAATTTTGTCAGCACGGAATAACTTTTCTGCCTCAGAAGGGTGTAAGAGGCACAAATCTTCAAATACATCTGCCCCGTAGGAGCACAATTGAATATAATATCTGCCCCCCCAAAGAGCACAGGTGATATATACAAAAGAACTGTCCCCAGAGGAACACAAATTAACCTTACTTGCCCTTAAAAAGAGCACCAATATAAATAAAAGATCTGTCCCCAAAGGAACACAAATTAACCTTACTTGCCCTTAAAACGAGCACAAATATAAATAAAAGAACTGTCCCCAAAGGAACACAAATTAACATTACTTGCCCTTAAAAAGAGCACAAATATAAATAAAAAACTGTCCCCAAAGGAACACAAATAAATTCCACGGCAATTTCTTGCCTCAAAAATTGCCTGTGGTATAGCGCACTACGCACCCAATACGGTCGGCGGTTTGGATGCTTGGGACTATTACGAGCTGGTTGAGAATCAACTTAGCTCTACGGTCGGAAGCGAAGTGATTTTCTCAGGATTAGGATTAGGATTAGTTTATTGAACATGAATAATATTTACAATTTGACTTATAGAACTAATGCTTAAGGTACTATGATAATATTAATTTGTTGGCACATAAGGGGCCTAACTTAATACAATGTGGGATTTACATAAAAATTGTATTATACATTTATAATGAAAATTTATTAATAAAATTAATATTAAAGTCGGTTGACTTTTCCATCCTCGGGTTGTTCATGCCCGGTTGTCCAGTTGAAAGGTGGGTATGTGTTGGCTTTAGCCACGGTGATATGCTGACCCTGGGTCAGTATAGAAGGGTACTGCTTCTTCGTTGATGGCAGGTATGACACCCTCTTCCAGTATTTCCAAGGCACTAAGGTACCTTGGCTCAGGGTGTCGTTCTTGGCTGGTCATCCTTCTAATCAGTTGATTGGGGTGGTTGGCGATGTTTCCTAGTATCTTCTTTGCTGCTAGCATGAGGTATCTTTCCAGTGGGATGATTTTGGCTTCAGAGTAGAGTTGCTCGTTCCTGTAGTGTTTGTTGCGTCGCCGGTCGAAGTAAAGCCCAGTGCAGATGCGGAGGATCTTTCTTTCGAATACTGCCAGTTTCTTCATTGCTGTCTTCGATATGGTGAACCATACTGGAAAGCTGTAGCCAATGATGGGTCTTATTAGCTGCTTGTAAATAAGCAGCTTCGTCTTTTGGCTTAGTCCATTTCTTTTCCTCAGCAGTGGGTGCAGTCGATGGAATGCAAAACTTGCCTTTTTAAGGACAGCACGTGAGTGGTCGTTGAATCGAAGCAGCTCGGTGAAATTAATCCCCAGGTACTTCGCACTTCGTTTGGCTGCGATCGATGTTCCATCTGGGAGTCTTAACACAAGGCTTCTACATCTTCCAGCAGAACGGGTGGCTCTTCCGTTACTTGGTCTCCTGAAGCAAACGAGTTCTGACTTGTCGGTGTTGATTTTGATGCCCCATTTCTTGTAAAATTCGAAGAGCTTCCTTAAGTGAGCCTCAACTTTCCGACAAGCCTAGAGTGGGGACATCGATGAAGCGTACGTCAGAGAGACGTCCGCATAGAGGAGGTTCTCGCATTCGGTTGGAGTGGGTTGGTCAGACGTTAAGATGTTGTACAAAAACGGTCCAAGTTTAGATCCTTGGGCAACTCCAGCTCTGATGCTCTTCACTGATGATTTATGCTTCTCAACTTCAACGAAAAATTTTCTGGAAGAAAGAAAAGAAAATATAATTTGTATAAGTGGCTGTGGAAAATTAAGCAGGTTAAGTTTATGTATAAGTGCATCAGTCCAGACGCTGTCAAATGCTTTCTCGACATCCAGAAAACATCCGACGGTACAACGATGGCTGTTGAGGGCGATGGTGATGTCATGCTGGAATTTAAGCAGTGGGTGAAGCGTTGAGTGGTGTTCTCGGAAACCAAACTGCATGTCAGGGATTAACTGGTTTTCCCTGCAAAAATCCTTGAGTTTCCTCAGAGTGAGTTCTTCAAGAATTTTACTGAAGTTGCTGAGGAGGGAAATGGGCCTGTAGTTTGTTGCTAAGTTGCTAGAGCCTTTCTTTGGAATTGGCACGATTTTCGCGGTTTTCCAGTTTTGAGGGAAGTATCCGTTGTTCATGCAGTTGTTCATGATGATTGCCAGGAAGATCATTATGGTGTTCGGGAGCCTCTTCAGAACGAAATTGGAGATTCCGTCCAAACCTGCTGACTTTTTGGGCTTTGAGTAGTGGATGATCTCTGCAATCTCCTCTGGGGTGCATAACTGTGGGCAGTCAACTGGGTCATTTGCAGGATTGGCATCGCTAAACGTTGTTTGATCAGGGTTTGGACGAAGAGTCAGTTGAATGGACGCCTCAACTTCTAGCAAGAAACCTTGGTCAGCCGGTGGGTTTGGTGTGAAGTTTCCTTCGAAGTGTTCAGCGAATGCCTCGGCTTTGTCTTGAGCTGAAGTTGCTTCACCGTTACTGCTGATGATTCTTTCTGGCAAAGGTGGGTTTTTCCCGATGAGGTGATTTATATTCCTGAAGGCATCAGGACCAGGTTTGATCGTCTGCAGTCTCTTCTGGAATTGGATATTGTTGTAGTGTTGGACGGAGTTTCTGAACATGATGTTCACACAGTTTAGTTCGCTTAGGACTGTCTGGTAATCACTGTTTACTCTGTTTAGCTCTCGTTGGTGGATCCTCTGCAGACGTTTTCTAAGCCGCTCTCTGTGACTATACAGGTTTTGTACGTATTCAGGAAGATGATCGTATCTGTCCTTAGATGTCCTGGGCTGCTTTTGAATGTCCAGTGCGTTGCGAACTACCTCTTCTAAGTTATTGACCGCACTATCAATTTCACTATTCCCGAGGTTGCGATTTATAGGCGGGAGTTCTATGTTATCCTCTATGTCCCTTTGTAGGCGCTCAACATCCAATTTTCTGTAGTTGATGACTCTTTCCCTAGTCTCGGGTTCTAGGTTGATGAATTGTCTCAGCTGGATAGTTAATTGGACCGCTTCGTGGTCTGAATAACTGGGCAATATCGTGCAGATATAGTTTTGAAGTTCGGGGAGAATGTGCACCAGATTCGACGTCACTAAAAAGAAGTCCAATGTTGAAGGCGTCCTCGGGAAGGTAGGTTTTGGCTGTGATATAACCACCAGTGTATGTTCTTCGCTATTGTCGTCCAACCAGTCAGCTATGGCCTCTCCTTCGTTGTTCGTGGTAGTGTCCAGCCACCGATGATGCCTTGCGTTGAAGTCACCGCCAATGAGCCCATATGTGCTTCTCTCTAGAGTGCTGTTGAGCACGTGAAGGTCTTTAAGGATGTCTCTGCGATTTGAACTGCACTTGAAGTATACGCTTATTACTGTTAGGGTCTCGTCATCTCTTCCTAGTCTGATGGTAACAGCCGTGGCTTCGCTGGTGAGTAGACCGGTTATGGTGGTTTCGAAGGCATTCGGGAGTATTTTGTTTTTTATAAAGACAGCCGTCCCTCTTCGGTGTTCAATTTTGTCTTTCCGGAAGGTTTTAAATCCAACGATGTCAATATTATTTTTCCGAGTGACGTTGGTTTCGCTGATGAGGGCAATGTCCGGATTGTTCTGTTTCATAAACAGATTAAATGACGTCCTTCTTTCCAGGCTGTACAATGAATTTACATTGTACGTCAGTATGCGGAGCTTCTTTAGTTGCATATTTGGAATATGAAAGTGGCCAACGCCACGGACTTTTCTGCTTTGCTCATCTTCGAGTAATCCGATGTGATTGCACTCTGGGCTTTTCCGATGATGGACAATAGGCTGCTACCGAAAATTTCCTGGACTTCGCTGTTGAGATTTATTTGTTGGTTAGGAGTTGTATTCTTCTTCAACTTAGCTGGAATCAACTTGGCTGCGACAGTTGAAGCTGGTGCTTTTGGTTGCTGTTGACCAGGAGTTTTGGGGGCTGCTTGTTTGATAGCTGCGACCTTCTTGGCCATTGTTGCGTAACTCGTTGTGGGGCGGGTGAGCACACATGCTGACTTCACAGCAAAATTTTGTTGGGCCTTTTTCTCTGCCATCTTCTTGTTTCTCTCTGTCAGTTGGAGTTTTAGTGTTGGGCAACCTTTATAATTAGCCGGATGTCCTTCCTTTTGGCAGTTGGCACACCAAACATCACTTCCAGTGTTCGATGTCCTCTTGCACTGGCCTGGTGCATGGTCATCTTTGCACTTGACACACACGAATTTCTTTCCACAATTCTTGGAGACGTGCCCTCTCTTCTGGCAGTTGTGACACTGTGGTATGTCATCATTTTTGAATTTTTCCCAATGAACTCTGTGGTTCATTATCAGGGTCTTTGTGTAAACTTCCCGCAAGTCACACGATTTGTTGAGTTCCACAACGAAGCTGTTGTACTCCTTCCCTTTGGCTTTCTTGGACTTGTATTTCGTCACTCCAATCACTGGCAGTCCTTCGCAGCGAAGCTCCTCTTCAACCTCGATGGCGGCGTAGGAATAGTGTATTCCTTTAAGAGTTACCAAGTTCTTCCTGTCTTCACGGGGTGTGAAGGTGGTGAACTCGATTTTCCTTGTCTTCAAAAAATTGTTGATTTTCTCGTAGGAGTCCTTGTTTCCTGCCAGTATTGTTGACTTACTGGTGTTCTTGTTTTTAAAAACAATTGCCAGTTTGTTTGCCTTTGCAAATCTACCGATCTCCGCAATGTTTGCAGAGAAGCAGAAAATCGGTGGCATTCCTGTGTCGGCCTTCGTTGGCTTGTTGGTGGTAGCGTCTTTGGCTGGAGCCCGTAATGTCGATGCTCCTGATGCTGCTGGTGTTGCTGATGTTGTTGCAACTGTGGTGGCCTTTGTTGAATTTTTAGGGGTTGTGTCCTTTTCATGCGTTGTTGTCGGTGTTGTTTTTTTTGTTGCTGGAGCCGGTGTTAGTCCATCTTCGGTGGCTGATGGCAGGGGATTAGGAGTATCTTCTTTCAACTCCTTCTTCTTTTTGTTGGCAGTCTTGCTCGCTTAGTGATTTTCTCAGTCTAATTCACTCCTACTCATAATCTTTTCTGGTGAAAGCTGGTGTGACTTATATTATTTAAAAAAAAATACACGTCACACAGCAAAAAATGTACCCACTGCTGCCTCGCACTATTGTATTATTACCCATCCTCTAGTGCAATCGTTTTAGATGAAACTGCCGTGGAGGTATACAATTAGCATGTGTTCGGTTGTGTGTCGCTCACTGGTTGCTTCGTGCATTTCCTATGCTGTTGCTTGAAGGTAGGTATTGTATGTAGGTACATGGCAATGCATGGCATGTCTATGATGATAATAATATAATAGCATGTGTTCGGTTGTGTGTCGCTCACTGGTTGCTTTGTGCATTTCCTATGCTGTTGCTTGAAGGTAGGTATTGTATGTAGGTACATGGCAATGCATGGCATGTCTATGATGATAATAATATAAATACTCTTTCATGTAGGTAAAGTAGGTACATGGCGGTTACTTATGCTAAGTCTAAGGTTGTAATACACCCTGGTAGGTATGTAAAATTTAATGCATTTTATAGTGAAAATGCGACGGGTTCTGCATTAAATTAAGTAATAAGATGCGGATAATGGACCTATTTAATTAAAAGTATAGCAGGTTAGGTCCCTTAATAGACGGTTGTGCAGCGGTAGGGAAAATTCCCTATTATAGTTTTAAGAGGAAATGTGTAACTTCGTTACATTCCCCCCTTTCTTCATAAGACGAGAACCCTCTCGTCATGTTTTTTTTGTGTATATATTTTTTTTTTTTTTTTTGTTAAATAATTCAAAATTTATTTATTATTTTTTTTTTTTTATTATTATTTTTTTTTTTTTCCAATTCAAATATTTAAAGAGCACAGGTGATATATAAAAAAGAACTGTCCCCAGAGGAACACAAATTAACCTTACTTGCCCTTAAAAAGAGCACCAATATAAATAAAAGATCTGTCCCCAAAGGAACACAAATTAACCTTACTTGCCCTTAAAAAGAGCACAAATATAAATAAAAGAACAGTCCCCAAAGGAACACAAATTAACCTTACTTGCCCTTAAAAAGAGCACAAATATATATAAAAAACTGTCCCCAAAGGAACACAAATAAATTCCACGGCAATTTCTTGCCTCAAAAATTGCCTGTGGTATAGCGCACTACGCACCCAATACGGTCGGCGGTTTGGATGCTTGGGACTATTACGAGCTGGTTGAGAATCAACTTAGCTCTACGGTCGGAAGCGAAGTGATTTTCTCAGTCTAATTCACTCCTACTCATAATCTTTTCTGGTGAATGCTGGTGTGACTTATATAATTTAAAAAAAAATACACGTCACACAGCAAAAAATGTACCCACTGCTGCCTCGCACTATTGTATTATTACCCATCCTCTAGTGCAATCGTTTTAGATGAAACTGCCGTGGAGGTATACAATTAGCATGTGTTCGGTTGTGTGTCGCTCACTGGTTGCTTCGTGCATTTCCTATGCTGTTGCTTGAAGGTAGGTATTGTATGTAGGTACATGGCAATGCATGGCATGTCTATGATGATAATAATATAATAGCATGTGTTCGGTTGTGTGTCGCTCACTGGTTGCTTTGTGCATTTCCTATGCTGTTGCTTGAAGGTAGGTATTGTATGTAGGTACATGGCAATGCATGGCATGTCTATGATGATAATAATATAAATACTCTTTCATGTAGGTAAAGTAGGTACATGGCGGTTACTTATGCTAAGTCTAAGGTTGTAATACACCCTGGTAGGTATGTAAAATTTAATGCATTTTATAGTGAAAATGCGACGGGTTCTGCATTAAATTAAGTAATAAGATGCGGATAATGGACCTATTTAATGAAAAGTATAGCAGGTTAGGTCCCTTAATAGACGGTTGTGCGGCGGTAGGGAAAATTCCCTATTATAGTTTTAAGAGGAAATGTGTAACTTCGTTACATTCCCCCCTTTCTTCATAAGACGAGAACCCTCTCGTCATGTTTTTTTTGTGTATATTTTTTTTTTTTTTTTTTTTTTTGTTAAATAATTCAAAATTTATTTATTATTTTTTTTTTTATTATTATTTTTTTTTTTTTTTCCAATTCAAATATTTATATTTTATTTGTACATATTTCATAATAATAATAATAATTAAACTTAACAAATATTCATATTCTATAAAAAAAACTAAATAAAGATTTAATTCATGGCGCGGTGGAAATAGGCTACAGCTCCGTGGCGGTGTCTCTACGGTAAAATGTCGACTTCCTTAATGTACGGCCCAAACTTGAGGTTAGCTTTGGTGCGCCTCTTGTTTGGGCGTACGCAAATACGTCCCCATGGCCGTTGTATATAGAACCAAAGATAGAAAGAAACGAATAATAATATTCGTAAACGAGTAAATAAAATTCGTTTAAAATTGGTGGTAGCGCCTTTAAGTTGTTGTTGTTGTTCAAACACATTCAATGGAAAAATTAACAGAATGGTCAAGTAATAAAAAAAACTGACATTCTACAGTACAAATAGTACAATATAACAACAATAACAACTCAAATAGTATGGTCGTACCAAATCTTCCAACCTCTCCCCCTTTGATATGTGCTACGAATTGTAGTCTATCAAATAAGGTTAGGAGAAAATGGAGGCGGAACAAAACAACATACTTAGAGGCGCTTAGAAAAATGTTGAAGCACCAAATGCGTTTGAAAAAACAAACAAACATAACATCTCGACCTGTGTCGTCAGTGGTCATAAGCGGTGGAATGCGTAGTGCATACGACTTCGAAGACTGAGTAAATCTGAAGGCGTGGGTTCAAATCTCACGAGGTGCATGTGAAAAAGTTTTTCATAATAAAATTGGATTAAAGCTCAATACCACTAAAAGGAGACTGATGAAAGGAATTGGCAATCCTTGAAATAGCTATATCTCCAGCCAAAGATAGAAAGAAACGAATAATAATATTCGTAAACGAGTAAATAAAATTCGTTTAAAATTGGTGGTAGCGCCTTTAAGTTGTTGTTGTTGTTCAAACACATTCAATGGAAAAATTAACAGAATGGTCAAGTAATAAAAAAACTGACATTCTACAGTACAAATAGTACAATATAACAACAATAACAACTCAAATAGTATGGTCGTACCAAATCTTCCAACCTCTCCCCCTTTGATATGTGCTACGAATTGTAGTCTATCAAATAAGGTTAGGAGAAAATGGAGGCGGAACAAAACAACATACTTAGAGGCGCTTAGAAAAATGTTGAAGCACCAAATGCGTTTGAAAAAACAAACAAACATAACATCTCGACCTGTGTCGTCAGTGGTCATAAGCGGTGGAATGCGTAGTGCATACGACTTCGAAGACTGAGTAAATCTGAAGGCGTGGGTTCAAATCTCACGAGGTGCATGTGAAAAAGTTTTTCATAATAAAATTGGATTAAAGCTCAATACCACTAAAAGGAGACTGATGAAAGGAATTGGCAATCCTTGAAATAGCTATATCTCCAGCCAAAGATAGAAAGAAACGAATAATAATATTCGTAAACGAGTAAATAAAATTCGTTTAAAATTGGTGGTAGCGCCTTTAAGTTGTTGTTGTTGTTCAAACACATTCAATGGAAAAATTAACAGAATGGTCAAGTAATAAAAAAACTGACATTCTACAGTACAAATAGTACAATATAACAACAATAACAACTCAAATAGTATGGTCGTACCAAATCTTCCAACCTCTCCCCCTTTGATATGTGCTACGAATTGTAGTCTATCAAATAAGGTTAGGAGAAAATGGAGGCGGAACAAAACAACATACTTAGAGGCGCTTAGAAAAATGTTGAAGCACCAAATGCGTTTGAAAAAACAAACAAACATAACATCTCGACCTGTGTCGTCAGTGGTCATAAGCGGTGGAATGCGTAGTGCATACGACTTCGAAGACTGAGTAAATCTGAAGGCGTGGGTTCAAATCTCACGAGGTGCATGTGAAAAAGTTTTTCATAATAAAATTGGATTAAAGCTCAATACCACTAAAAGGAGACTGATGAAAGGAATTGGCAATCCTTGAAATAGCTATATCTCCAGCCAAAGATAGAAAGAAACGAATAATAATATTCGTAAACGAGTAAATAAAATTCGTTTAAAATTGGTGGTAGCGCCTTTAAGTTGTTGTTGTTGTTCAAACACATTCAATATAGAACTGGCCGCCCCGTTGATTGCTTCCTCGAATCACTATGCCTTCGAAAGGGTCGAAGGCGGGCGGTTGGCTGCCCATGTTGCTCGGTCCAGTGCTCGTGTATACCGGAATGGGGAAAGTAGCACAACTTGGGGTTGATGTCGTCGTCGGCTGCGTCGAAGTGACCGTCGACGTTCTGGGCTGGATGCATCTCTCGGCCGTGACTAAATGACGTACTGCGGCAAGGCAAGGTTGTTGCTGGTTTATCAGCTCCTTTCCCATCGGTTATTTGCAGCGAATTATTTATATTTTTATTTTTATTTTTACTTTTATTTATATTTTCAGGGAGCGGCGGTCTGTGTGTGACGGTGGTTGATTGCGGACTGTGCTGATTAACGACATTCTTAATGTCCTCTGTCTGAGCGGATGCGTTGGTGTTAGTGACAAAGGTTTTAGCTGGTTTGCTAATGCCATCGACGTTTGCACCATCTTGATTGTCCCTTTCAAATCCTAAGGACTTCCTACCGGTCACCGCTTGTCCGTTCATACAAATCTGGGCGTTTGCTCGACTCATTAAGTCCATCCCAATAATGGCATCCTCCTCGAGAGCGGGCAGGTAGGTTACTTCTCCAGCTATCTCTGTACAACCCACAGAGAACGTAGCAGCGAAATGTTCTGTGGTCATGATGGGTTCACCATTAGCTAAGTGAATAGGACGACTCTGCTCCCGCATAGGAAGTCCTAAATCTAGTAGCTTTTGCCGAAGAGCGTGACCCACAAATGATTTTGTGCTTCCAGTGTCTACCAAAGCGTGGTATGTTTCCGTGCCTATATGAATGGGCATGAAGTACCGAGAATCGTGGCCAGGCGGTACGGTTGCAACGGCTACCATATCTTTATGACAAAGGCAGTCCTTTGTCATCCTGCCATCTGTCCCACAAAAGGAACAGAATAGCCTAAATGGCCTGCGACAGGTTTCTTTCCGGTGACCCCTTTGCTTGCAATTCCAGCAATGTGTATCCCTGTCGTACGGAATCACTGCTGGCGGGTTTCTGGGGTTTAGACAAGGGGCTGGCACCTGAGTTGGACGCGAAGATTGCTCATCCCTCTTAATTGCTTCAAACTCCTCAGCCAAATATGTCAATTCGTCCAAGGTAGTGAAATCCCGTCTGCGAATGTAGTACCTATACACTGGTCGCATGTTATCGAAAATCCTATCGATATTATCGGTGGAGGACATGCGAGGGTGTTGACGAAGCAGGTACTGAGCCGAGAGAATATAATCCTTTGCTTTCTCCCGGGGTCCTTGACGTTTCTTTAATATTTCTTCCTCTAGCTTGTGTAGGTAGCGGGCTGGTAGGAAGTGGTGACTGAAGGCCTCTCTAAAACCTTCCCAGCAGACGAAGCTTTCACTTTTAATCTGCAGCCACTCCAAAGCACTGCCACGAAAGAGCTCAGGGTAAGGTGCGCAACATATCATTAGGCGGTATGTTGTAGCAGTTAGTTAGCTCAGACAATCTTTTCAGAAATTCTAACGGGTTTCCCGAGGAATCGAACCTTAACCCCCACTTTCGGACTGTGTTCATCACCTCTGCCTCATAACTCAGGGTGAACCGGTGTGACGGCGGCGGGTGCTCATGCCTGGGTTGGTTAAGAGAGGGTGATGTACTGGGCGAGTGAACAGGGTGGTTGATTTGGGAATTCGCTGGGCGGGGATTTCCGCTAAGTTTCTCCAAACTAGGAACCTGTAAATTTGTCTGCGTATAACTGGTTGAGATAAGGTCCTTAGAAGGGATCAGCACAGGCATGGTAGGCACGATGACGGCAGGTTGCGTCTCAAGGGGCAGGGTGTCGTCTAGACGTTTTTCGACCAAACTCTCCCACTTGTTACACAGGTCGTGCGTTGATCCATTGTCCCTCAGCTTTTTGATGTGTTGGCTGAGTCGGTTACGAAGATCCTTCATGTTGCCTTCACTATCTAAACCTTTAGAGCGGAGGGCTTCTTGCAATTCTGTTTTTTTCATAGAGTATATAAAATTTAGATTCCTGAAGATATTATTAGTATCGGCAGCAGCTTGATCTTCAGAATCTGACATGTTGCGGCTGGTTGATGCGGTGACGTTTGATGAAGAACTGATATCAGAAATTTGCTGTCGAAAGTCGGTGGTACCTTTAGAAAATTCTAAAACGGTCGGCGGTAGGAGTTCGGTTGAACCCTCTAAAGGTCCCTGCTCGGGCGCCAAAATGTGATGTTACTTTTTTGTTTTCCAGCTAAGGTAGTTCAGCGGTCGTCCAGGGTTGCTCAAAGAAAGCAAACGAAAACTTTGATGTTGTTCAGGGCTCAGCAACTACGACTCCAATTCAGTAAAGCTCAATTTTAATTTTAATTTTGTCAGCACGGAATAACTTTTCTGCCTCAGAAGGGTGTAAGAGGCACAAATCTTCAAATACATCTGCCCCGTAGGAGCACAATTGAATATAATATCTGCCCCCCCAAAGAGCACAGGTGATATATAAAAAAGAACTGTCCCCAGAGGAACACAAATTAACCTTACTTGCCCTTAAAAAGAGCACAAATATAAATAAAAGATCTGTCCCCAAAGGAACACAAATTAACCTTACTTGCCCTTAAAAAGAGCACACATATAAATAAAAGAACTGTCCCCAAAGGAACTCAAATTAACCTTACTTGCCCTTAAAAAGAGCACAAATATAAATAAAAAACTGTCCCCAAAGGAACACAAATAAATTCCACGGCAATTTCTTGCCTCAAAAATTGCCTGTGGTATAGCGCACTACGCACCCAATACGGTCGGCGGTTTGGATGCTTGGGACTATTACGAGCTGGTTGAGAATCAACTTAGCTCTACGGTCGGAAGCGAAGTGATTTTCTCAGTCTAATTCACTCCTACTCATAATCTTTTCTGGTGAAAGCTGGTGTGACTTATATTATTTAAAAAAAAATACACGTCACACAGCAAAAAATGTACCCACTGCTGCCTCGCACTATTGTATTATTTCCCATCCTCTAGTGCAATCGTTTTAGATGAAACTGCCGTGGAGGTATACAATTAGCATGTGTTCGGTTGTGTGTCGCTCACTGGTTGCTTCGTGCATTTCCTATGCTGTTGCTTGAAGGTAGGTATTGTATGTAGGTACATGGCAATGCATGGCATGTCTATGATGATAATAATATAATAGCATGTGTTCGGTTGTGTGTCGCTCACTGGTTGCTTTGTGCATTTCCTATGCTGTTGCTTGAAGGTAGGTATTGTATGTAGGTACATGGCAATGCATGGCATGTCTATGATGATAATAATATAAATACTCTTTCATGTAGGTAAAGTAGGTACATGGCGGTTACTTATGCTAAGTCTAAGGTTGTAATACACCCTGGTAGGTATGTAAAATTTAATGCATTTAATAGTGAAAATGCGACGGGTTCTGCATTAATTTAAGTAATAAGATGCGGATAATGGACCTATTTAATTAAAAGTATAGCAGGTTAGGTCCCTTAATAGACGGTTGTGCGGCGGTAGGGAAAATTCCCTATTATAGTTTTAAGAGGAAATGTGTAACTTCGTTACAACACATGGGATGCTTTGACGGTGCCAATAATAGTATCTAAACGTCCAGTTTCTACTCAAAGGGCATGGACCATGACCTCATTTTCAGACGATATTCCAGCGCTGGACGACCTGCTCAAATATTTGGAGAAACGAGCTTATAGTCTTCAAACAGAACATATTGGCACTATACCAAAAACAGATTCATCTCGTCAGCAACGAGCTCACCAACCTATGAAGTCGCATCTTGCTACAATAGATCCAGAAAACTGCGTGCATTGTCAAGGGACTCATAAAATTTCTCGATTTCAACAGTTTTTGGCTTTGAAACCGGACCAGCGTTTTGAAGCTTTAAAGCGATCAAACTTGTGCTACAATTGTCTTAAACAAGAACATGCTTACAGGCAGTGTCCATCTGGGTTATGTCGTACTTGTGGTGGCAAGCACCACACAGTATTGTGTCAGCAGCAACAAGCACAAAACCTACATTCCAAGGCAATACCAATGCGGTCAGAAGACGTGGTGACGTCCAACTATAAGCACCCTCTCAGCTCGAGCAAACCACAAGAGCAGCGAAAATTGTGACTAGCCGACCCATCCATCAGTTGTCTCACCCGTTGTGACCATGTGGTCCTACTTGCAACAGCTAAGGCCAAGGCATGCAGTGATTCTCCAGAGCAACGAATTGCTCGTATTCTCTGCGACCCAGGATCGCAGGTAAGTTTGGTAACTGAACGTTTTGCAAATTCTTTGAATCTTCGCAGAAACAAGCATGAAGTCTCGATTGAAGGCGTTGGTGCATTGGCAAAAACCAGAATGAAAGGGAGTGTTGTACTTACACTTCAGGCTATAAATGGTGACTTCTCCCTTGAAATTAACGCATTGGTTATCCCTTAAATTACTTCAACTACGCCAGGGGTTCACGTAGACATTAAACAATGGCCTCATCTAGTTGGTCTGCAGTTAGCCGATCCAAATTTTGGAATACCTGGTGGAATTGACTTGCTGATTGGTTCTGATATCTGGGGCTCCATCGTACAAGGGGAAATCGTGATTGGCGGTGCAGAAGAGCCACATGCGCAGCGTACTCGATTTGGATGGATTGTGTTTGGTCCAGCAGCAGCTACTACCAGAACAAAGGCAAGGCAGGTGAAAACCTTAAACGCTCAGGTATATGCAAAAGAATCAAATGTAGAAGAGCTACTACAACAATTTGGGAAGCTGAAAGAAGTTCCAAATGATTTTCAAAGAGATGAAGAATGCAATCGTATCTTCGCATCCACACATACTCGGAACGCAGAAGGTCGCTACATCGTCAATATACCATTCCCATCTGATGGAAAGCAGTTTGGACTTTCGTATTTCAATGCTTTAAGACAATTTCATTCTCTGGAGGGACGTTTGGCCAGAAATGAGCAGCTTAGAGAACAATATGTAAATTTTATGCGGGAATATGATATGCTTGGACACATGCATCGAGTGGGTCAACCTGGCGATCACGCAGATTGTTATTAAATTCCTCATCATGCAGTTACTGAGAAATTCCGTGTTGTTTTTAACACATCTGCACAGACAAGCAATGGTATATCGTTGAACGGCATGCAATTATCAGGGCCAACAATTCAGGATCCTTTGGTCCACGTCATTTTCCGTTTTCGTCAATTTCATATTGCTGTGACCGCAGATGTCGAAAAGATGTTTCGGCAAGTCTTGGTAACACCAAAGCACAGAAACTTCCAACGAATCTTATGGCGTTACCTACGGAATGAAAGGAAGTACCTTCAATGCAGTTCGAAGTTTGCGTCAATGTGCTAACGACAACTTTGAAGCGATCGTCGATGACAAAACATCTAAGAAGGATGCATTGGTTGCTCGCGATTCAATATTAAGGTCATTTTATGTTGATGATTTCTTGGCAAGCTGCGATGGAATCGAGGAAGCTGTTCATTTAGCTGATAATGTCAACAAAATATTATTAGCCAGAAGTTTCAAGCTGCGAAAATGGAATTCCAATAGCATCCAGGTACTAGAACATTTCATTTATGACGATTGTTTCCCCACAGAGCTTACTATTGAATTGCCAACTGCAAGCGTGCTTGGCCTACGTTAGGATCCTGCTGCTGATGAGCTGTTTTTCAACATCAAACCAAGACAACGATCTCAAGCTCCCACAAATAAACGAGTGCTAAGCGAAGTAGCTCAATTTTTTGATCCCACTGGTTTATTGGCCCCGGTCGTCATTACGGGCAAAAGCTTCATCCAAAAACTTTGACCAGCTGGTATTACCATGGATGGAAATGCTTCTCAGCGAGCTTTCCGAGGAATGGAACACTTTCCGTGATGGATTGGCAGTAGGAATAGGTGCACTAGTGGAGCGACCGTTACAAAGTTGAGAATTTGAATATTTGAAATTTGAAAAAAGGTCAATGTAAGAGATGGGATCGTGTCTTGTATAAATAAATCAAGAAAAGCGGAAAGGGTCAAGATACAGGTAAAGGAATGTTTGATTGTTTGTAAAAAAAAAAAAAGGGCAAATTATGATGACGATTGAAAGTGGTTTCTAGTAAATTTTATTGTTGACGATGCGAGTCATAAAACCTAATTTTCGAACTAATTTATGACTGCAAAGGATCGACGTCGTACACCTTCGTTGCCTCCTATTTGATAGGTATTGTATTGATGAACAAAATAATCAAATATTGATATTTACGGATAAATCAACAGATGATTCTGAATACTAAATTGGTAGGGAATGCTATATTTGTTTGAGGGGGAAAGGCAGGTCAAATAAATGCACTGAGTGTCAGGAGTGTTAATTTTTCAATAGGAAGATATGGTGCGATGTTGTTTATGACTCTGCCCATTAGACCAACCGATCGTTAAACGGTTGAAAATTTGAAAATTTGAAAATTTAAAAAAAGTCAATGAAAGAGATGGGAACGTGTTTTGTATAAATAAATGATTTTTATTAGCAAGTCACAAAACCTAATGTACGATGTTGTTTATGGTTGTTTGTAAGGATTTGTATTGATGAACAAAATAATCAAATATTGATATCTACGGATAAATCAACAGAGGATTCTGAATATAAAACTGGTAAGGGAATGCTATATTTGTTTGAGGGGGAAAGGCAGGTCAAATAAACGCACTGAGTGTCAGGAGTGGTAATTTTTCAATAGGAAGATATGGTACGATTTGCTGTTCATTCTACTTTGAGATTTGCCATGTACCCTTCAATACAAAAAATAAACATTATGGATGTCTTGCTGTTTGTTCGCAATGTCAGAGATTTCCAGTATGTAAGGAAACTCAGAATCAAATTTTATGCCCCAACTGCAATCGAAATTTTAAAGGAACAGAATGTTATGACAACAACAACAACAACAACAACAACAACAACAACAACAACAACAACAACAACAACAACAACAACAACAACAACAACAACAACAACAACAACAACAACAACAACAACAACAACAACAACAACAACAACAACAACAACAACAACAACAACAACAACAACAACAACAACAACAACAACAACAACAACAACAACAACAACAACAACAACAACAACAACAACAACAACAACAACAACAACAACAACAACAACAACAACAACAACAACAACAACAACAACAACAACAACAACAACAACAACAACAACAACAACAACAACAACAACAACAACAACAACAACAACAACAACAACAACAACAACAACAACAACAACAACAACAACAACAACAACAACAACAACAACAACAACAACAACAACAACAACAACAACAACAACAACAACAACAACAACAACAACAACAACAACAACAACAACAACAACAACAACAACAACAACAACAACAACAACAACAACAACAACAACAACAACAACAACAACAACAACAACAACAACAACAACAACAACAACAACAACAACAACAACAACAACAACAACAACAACAACAACAACAACAACAACAACAACAACAACAACAACAACAACAACAACAACAACAACAACAACAACAACAACAACAACAACAACAACAACAACAACAACAACAACAACAACAACAACAACAACAACAACAACAACAACAACAACAACAACAACAACAACAACAACAACAACAACAACAACAACAACAACAACAACAACAACAACAACAACAACAACAACAACAACAACAACAACAACAACAACAACAACAACAACAACAACAACAACAACAACAACAACAACAACAACAACAACAACAACAACAACAACAACAACAACAACAACAACAACAACAACAACAACAACAACAACAACAACAACAACAACAACAACAACAACAACAACAACAACAACAACAACAACAACAACAACAACAACAACAACAACAACAACAACAACAACAACAACAACAACAACAACAACAACAACAACAACAACAACAACAACAACAACAACAACAACAACAACAACAACAACAACAACAACAACAACAACAACAACAACAACAACAACAACAACAACAACAACAACAACAACAACAACAACAACAACAACAACAACAACAACAACAACAACAACAACAACAACAACAACAACAACAACAACAACAACAACAACAACAACAACAACAACAACAACAACAACAACAACAACAACAACAACAACAACAACAACAACAACAACAACAACAACAACAACAACAACAACAACAACAACAACAACAACAACAACAACAACAACAACAACAACAACAACAACAACAACAACAACAACAACAACAACAACAACAACAACAACAACAACAACAACAACAACAACAACAACAACAACAACAACAACAACAACAACAACAACAACAACAACAACAACAACAACAACAACAACAACAACAACAACAACAACAACAACAACAACAACAACAACAACAACAACAACAACAACAACAACAACAACAACAACAACAACAACAACAACAACAACAACAACAACAACAACAACAACAACAACAACAACAACAACAACAACAACAACAACAACAACAACAACAACAACAACAACAACAACAACAACAACAACAACAACAACAACAACAACAACAACAACAACAACAACAACAACAACAACAACAACAACAACAACAACAACAACAACAACAACAACAACAACAACAACAACAACAACAACAACAACAACAACAACAACAACAACAACAACAACAACAACAACAACAACAACAACAACAACAACAACAACAACAACAACAACAACAACAACAACAACAACAACAACAACAACAACAACAACAACAACAACAACAACAACAACAACAACAACAACAACAACAACAACAACAACAACAACAACAACAACAACAACAACAACAACAACAACAACAACAACAACAACAACAACAACAACAACAACAACAACAACAACAACAACAACAACAACAACAACAACAACAACAACAACAACAACAACAACAACAACAACAACAACAACAACAACAACAACAACAACAACAACAACAACAACAACAACAACAACAACAACAACAACAACAACAACAACAACAACAACAACAACAACAACAACAACAACAACAACAACAACAACAACAACAACAACAACAACAACAACAACAACAACAACAACAACAACAACAACAACAACAACAACAACAACAACAACAACAACAACAACAACAACAACAACAACAACAACAACAACAACAACAACAACAACAACAACAACAACAACAACAACAACAACAACAACAACAACAACAACAACAACAACAACAACAACAACAACAACAACAACAACAACAACAACAACAACAACAACAACAACAACAACAACAACAACAACAACAACAACAACAACAACAACAACAACAACAACAACAACAACAACAACAACAACAACAACAACAACAACAACAACAACAACAACAACAACAACAACAACAACAACAACAACAACAACAACAACAACAACAACAACAACAACAACAACAACAACAACAACAACAACAACAACAACAACAACAACAACAACAACAACAACAACAACAACAACAACAACAACAACAACAACAACAACAACAACAACAACAACAACAACAACAACAACAACAACAACAACAACAACAACAACAACAACAACAACAACAACAACAACAACAACAACAACAACAACAACAACAACAACAACAACAACAACAACAACAACAACAACAACAACAACAACAACAACAACAACAACAACAACAACAACAACAACAACAACAACAACAACAACAACAACAACAACAACAACAACAACAACAACAACAACAACAACAACAACAACAACAACAACAACAACAACAACAACAACAACAACAACAACAACAACAACAACAACAACAACAACAACAACAACAACAACAACAACAACAACAACAACAACAACAACAACAACAACAACAACAACAACAACAACAACAACAACAACAACAACAACAACAACAACAACAACAACAACAACAACAACAACAACAACAACAACAACAACAACAACAACAACAACAACAACAACAACAACAACAACAACAACAACAACAACAACAACAACAACAACAACAACAACAACAACAACAACAACAACAACAACAACAACAACAACAACAACAACAACAACAACAACAACAACAACAACAACAACAACAACAACAACAACAACAACAACAACAACAACAACAACAACAACAACAACAACAACAACAACAACAACAACAACAACAACAACAACAACAACAACAACAACAACAACAACAACAACAACAACAACAACAACAACAACAACAACAACAACAACAACAACAACAACAACAACAACAACAACAACAACAACAACAACAACAACAACAACAACAACAACAACAACAACAACAACAACAACAACAACAACAACAACAACAACAACAACAACAACAACAACAACAACAACAACAACAACAACAACAACAACAACAACAACAACAACAACAACAACAACAACAACAACAACAACAACAACAACAACAACAACAACAACAACAACAACAACAACAACAACAACAACAACAACAACAACAACAACAACAACAACAACAACAACAACAACAACAACAACAACAACAACAACAACAACAACAACAACAACAACAACAACAACAACAACAACAACAACAACAACAACAACAACAACAACAACAACAACAACAACAACAACAACAACAACAACAACAACAACAACAACAACAACAACAACAACAACAACAACAACAACAACAACAACAACAACAACAACAACAACAACAACAACAACAACAACAACAACAACAACAACAACAACAACAACAACAACAACAACAACAACAACAACAACAACAACAACAACAACAACAACAACAACAACAACAACAACAACAACAACAACAACAACAACAACAACAACAACAACAACAACAACAACAACAACAACAACAACAACAACAACAACAACAACAACAACAACAACAACAACAACAACAACAACAACAACAACAACAACAACAACAACAACAACAACAACAACAACAACAACAACAACAACAACAACAACAACAACAACAACAACAACAACAACAACAACAACAACAACAACAACAACAACAACAACAACAACAACAACAACAACAACAACAACAACAACAACAACAACAACAACAACAACAACAACAACAACAACAACAACAACAACAACAACAACAACAACAACAACAACAACAACAACAACAACAACAACAACAACAACAACAACAACAACAACAACAACAACAACAACAACAACAACAACAACAACAACAACAACAACAACAACAACAACAACAACAACAACAACAACAACAACAACAACAACAACAACAACAACAACAACAACAACAACAACAACAACAACAACAACAACAACAACAACAACAACAACAACAACAACAACAACAACAACAACAACAACAACAACAACAACAACAACAACAACAACAACAACAACAACAACAACAACAACAACAACAACAACAACAACAACAACAACAACAACAACAACAACAACAACAACAACAACAACAACAACAACAACAACAACAACAACAACAACAACAACAACAACAACAACAACAACAACAACAACAACAACAACAACAACAACAACAACAACAACAACAACAACAACAACAACAACAACAACAACAACAACAACAACAACAACAACAACAACAACAACAACAACAACAACAACAACAACAACAACAACAACAACAACAACAACAACAACAACAACAACAACAACAACAACAACAACAACAACAACAACAACAACAACAACAACAACAACAACAACAACAACAACAACAACAACAACAACAACAACAACAACAACAACAACAACAACAACAACAACAACAACAACAACAACAACAACAACAACAACAACAACAACAACAACAACAACAACAACAACAACAACAACAACAACAACAACAACAACAACAACAACAACAACAACAACAACAACAACAACAACAACAACAACAACAACAACAACAACAACAACAACAACAACAACAACAACAACAACAACAACAACAACAACAACAACAACAACAACAACAACAACAACAACAACAACAACAACAACAACAACAACAACAACAACAACAACAACAACAACAACAACAACAACAACAACAACAACAACAACAACAACAACAACAACAACAACAACAACAACAACAACAACAACAACAACAACAACAACAACAACAACAACAACAACAACAACAACAACAACAACAACAACAACAACAACAACAACAACAACAACAACAACAACAACAACAACAACAACAACAACAACAACAACAACAACAACAACAACAACAACAACAACAACAACAACAACAACAACAACAACAACAACAACAACAACAACAACAACAACAACAACAACAACAACAACAACAACAACAACAACAACAACAACAACAACAACAACAACAACAACAACAACAACAACAACAACAACAACAACAACAACAACAACAACAACAACAACAACAACAACAACAACAACAACAACAACAACAACAACAACAACAACAACAACAACAACAACAACAACAACAACAACAACAACAACAACAACAACAACAACAACAACAACAACAACAACAACAACAACAACAACAACAACAACAACAACAACAACAACAACAACAACAACAACAACAACAACAACAACAACAACAACAACAACAACAACAACAACAACAACAACAACAACAACAACAACAACAACAACAACAACAACAACAACAACAACAACAACAACAACAACAACAACAACAACAACAACAACAACAACAACAACAACAACAACAACAACAACAACAACAACAACAACAACAACAACAACAACAACAACAACAACAACAACAACAACAACAACAACAACAACAACAACAACAACAACAACAACAACAACAACAACAACAACAACAACAACAACAACAACAACAACAACAACAACAACAACAACAACAACAACAACAACAACAACAACAACAACAACAACAACAACAACAACAACAACAACAACAACAACAACAACAACAACAACAACAACAGTAGGAGCAACACCAACAGCAGGATCAACACCATCAACTACAACAGCAACATCAACAATGTGTGTTTGTTCATGTAAAAATAAAAGAATAAAGAAAGTTTTATCAATTAGATTTTTTTAATTTATTTTTTTCATTTTATTCCATACATTTTATAGGATTTCATTTTTATTTATCCAGGAGTTATGTTCTGTTGAAAATCCCAACCACTTAACAAAAACTTTATTGCCTCTTGTTTGTAGAACTTTTTCTACGAGAAATACATCTTCACATTTTGATTTCATTAATTCTTCATCAAAGAAACCGCCTTGTACGGGTTTTCCTTCAAAGTCTTCCAGAAGATATGTTATAGGGTTAGTTTCTTGGATTTTTCTTATTTTAAAGATCTCAGTTGTCCAGTTCGGGGTGTATCCCTTTTCAAATACATGTTTATATTTGCTGATTCTTACTTTATCACCGACCTTAAATTTTTTTTAGTTATTTCTCTTTTCTTGCTTTTGAAAAGTGGTAACATAGATTTTGAATTTTTCTTCGTTACATCTGCAGGATAACATTTAATCATCATCATCATCATCGGCTCGACAACCGGGGTCCGGTCCTGGCCTCCTTCAACAAGTCTCTCCACCTATCCCGGTCTCGAGCCGACGCCATCCAGTTGCGCACCCCAAGGCTCCGGGCGTCCTGGTCTACGCCATCTCTCCAGCGCATGCATGGTCTACCACGCTGTCGTCTGCCATAGAATGTACCACAAAGAACTTTCCGAGCAGGTTCCTCTTCGCTCATGCGAGCTAGGTGCCCTGCCCACCGAAGTCTACCGAGCCTAATTTTTGTCACTATATCTGCTTCAAGGTAGATTGCGTACAATTCATGATTGTACCGTCTCCGGAATCGTCCTTCCTCACATATGGGGCCAACAATTCTCCTTAAGACTTTTCTCTCGAACGCGGCTAAGAGGTCAGAGTGCCTTTTGCTAAGCACCCAAGTCTCGGATCCATATGTGAGTACTGGCAGGAATATAATCCTGTACAGCAGTAGTTTTGAAGTTATGGTGAGATTTCTGGATTTGAAGAGCTTTGACAGACTGTAGTAGGCTCTGTTGGATTTGAGAAGCCGCCCGCGTATTTCTTCTTCTATATTGTTATCGGCTGCTACTATTGACCCAAGGTATTTAAAGGATTGCACCACTTCAAATTCGTGCTCCGCTACCTTGATTGTTTGACCAACTGTTCCTCTCGCATTCGACGCCACCATGTACTTTGTTTTACCTTCACTAATGTGCAGCCCCAGATTTTGTGCCGTCTGCTCGATCTGGATAAAGGAATCGTGTACAGCTTGCTCGGTTCTTCCGATGATGTCGATGTCGTCTGCGTAGGCCAGTATCTGGCTGGACCTGTTGACGATGGTCCCTCTTGTTGCCGTGCCAGAGTCACGGATTGCTTTCTCCAACGCCAGGTTGAAGAGGAGGCAGGCCAAACCATCCCCTTGTCGGAGTCCATTAAAGATGTTGATTTGTCTGGATAGCAATCCGGCTATTTTTACTTGGCTTGTTACGTTGGTCATGGTCAACCTACATAGTCGTGTCAATTTATTTGGGATGCCGAATTCTCTCATGGCTTTGTAAAGTTCTACCCTGGCTATGCTATCATAGGCGGCCTTAAAGTCTATAAACAGGTGGTATGTTGGGATGTGAAATTCTAGACATTTTTCCATCGCCTGCCTAAGGGTAAAGATCTGATCAGTTGTTGATTTGCCTGGAATGAAACCACACTGATATTGTCCGATGATGGTTTTAGCGTATGGGGTTATCCGGTCTTGTAGGATAGAGGAGAGTATCTTATAGGCGGTACTCAACAACGTGATACCTCTATAGTTGCTGCACGTTGTGACATCTCCTTTCTTATGTATGGGGCATATTATACCTTTTCGCCAGTCTTCTGGCATTTCTTCACGCTCCCACACGTGCACTATAATATCATGAATTGCCTGACGTAGAGCTGGCCCACCGTGTTGAAATAATTCGGCTGGTATACCATCAGCTCCCGGGGCTTTGTTTTTCTTTAGCCGGTCTATAGCCTTCTCAACCTCTTCTATGCTTGGTGACGGCAACATAGGGTATTCGTCTTGAAGCAGTGGAGCCTCCACTTCTGCAGTGAGTTGACCATTTAGCAATTCATTAAAGTACACTTCCCATCGCTCCAGTATGCTTTGTGGATCGGTGATCAGATTTCCCTCTCCGTCCTTGCAGTATGTGCAGCGTGGTGTGTACTGCGTCATGTTTCGGATGGATTGGTAGAACTTCCGCGCCTGGTGCGGACCTCGCTCTCGGCTTTTTTCTATTTCACAGATTAAGTTCTTCTCCCAGGCTGATTTTTTCTGTCTGTGAAGCCGTTTCTCTATTCTTCTGAGCTCTTTATATTCTTCTTCGCGCGCCCGCGTTCTATGAGATTGTTGCATTGCTCGGTACGCAACATTCTTACGTTCAGTCGCTAGCTTGCATTCATCATCAAACCAGTCGTTCCGATTTCTACGACTGCTGCCTAAGATGGAGTTGGCAGTACTAATGACAGTATTCTTAAGGCGTGTCCACTTCTCATCTACGCCCAGCATACTGGCCCCAGGACTTACTCTCCCTAAATCAAGCGATTCTAGGGCGAGTCCTAACGCATTACCAAAGGTGTTACTGGCATTTTCATTGCGCAGGGCAGCCGTGTTGATTCGAACTTGATCGGCGGATGCAATACGTCTTCGCAAGGCAATCCGCCCTCGGAAGACCATACCAACAAGATAGTGATCCGAGTCGATATTGGCGCCTCGGTACGTTCGTACTGTCATCAAGTTCGAGTAGTGGCGACGGTCTATCAACACGTGGTCTATTTGGTTACGAGTGACTCCATCAGGTGATACCCAGGTGGCTTTGTAGATATCTTTTCGCGGGAACCTGGTACTCGCAACGACCATGTTTTTCGATGCTGCCAATTCTAAGACTCGAAGTCCATTGTCATTAGTGTTCTCATGCAAACTATGGGTGCCTGCGTAATGCCTGAATACCGGCTCCCGACCTATTTTTGCGTTCAAATCCCCAAGGATGATTTTTACGTCATACCTTGGACAGGCATTGAGGGTCCTCTCGACTTGTTCGTAGTAAGTCTCTTTTTCTTCGTCTGAGGACTCCTCCGTAGGTCCGTGAACGTTAATGAGGCTAATGTTCGTAAATTTGCCTCGCACGCGAAGGGTGCATAGCCTTTCGCTAATAGCGTTAAAGCCGATGATGGTAGACTTCATTTTTTCGCTGACTAGGAAGCCTACCCCGAGCACATGGTGTTTTGTATGACAGCTGTAGTATACGTCATATTCTTTCTTCTGTAAAACACCATTCCCTGTCCATCTGATTTCTTGTAGTGCTGTTATGTCAGCTCTATATTTTGACAGGGCATCGGCTAGCTGCTGAGCAGCTCGAGCTCTATAGAGCGATCGTACGTTCCATAAGAAAATTCGTAAATCGTTTTGCCGTTTTCGTTGCGTTGGTTGTCGTCGTGAGATCAGTCCGTTTCCGAGGCTTGTTGTCGGGTTCGTAATTCTAAAATTTTACGGAACAGGGAATTAACCTGTTGCCAACCTGAGGAACTAGCCTGATCATATTAGCCAAACCTTTTTTAAAAGGCTTGTTACTAGCGGCCGCCGCAAAGAGGCTATGATCACACTTCCACCAGTCCCGAATAGTTACGGCACGTGCATGTTTTCATATGCTACATGTTATTCCCCCTATTCGTCTGATGGCTGACCGCCATTGAATCTTTCAACAATAGAGGCCTTTAATGAACTAAAAGTAGAGTAATGGTTAATTTTATATTTTCTCATTAAGCTATTTAAGGTTTTTTTAAAAATTCCTTTCCATCGTCCGTTTGCAAATTTTTGGGGGTTCTAGAAGAATCCATAAATATTTGTTCCATTCCTTTTGCAATAGTGATTCCTTTTTTGTTTTTCATTGGGATGGCCCATGCGAATTTCGAAAAAGTATCGATGACTGTCATTAAATAATTAAACCCCATGTTTTGAGAACTATAGGGCATCATTTCAACAAGATCAGCCTGCCATAAATCATCATAACCTTTAATGATAACATGACGTCGTTTGAAATTTCTACGTGCAGGCTTATGCAACTCTTCCACAATCTGTCGTTTACTCATATTTATAAGGAGTGAATTCATCATTCAACAAAATAGAAGTCTTTTATATAGGTATATAGTATGTATTATTTTTTATTTACTTTATTCCAATTTTTTATAAAATAACATTAGTTTCTTAATTCTAACTAATCGATTTTCTATCATGTAGCAAGCACATGTATCCGGTCCGAGTTGACACTGGTTTGATGACCAACAGCAATTGGTGTAATGGTGACCATGAATTGAGTCAACGTAAAATCCGTTTTCGAATCTTTTAAGAAAAGATATAGAACTTATAAACTCTTCATGGTGTTCATTTAATATTTCTCCATGATTTTTTAAGAAATCACAAATATCTTTTATTATTTTGTCTGAGTCCATTTTTAGTTCCTTGTTGTTTAAGTTTTGAATGCTAACTAACAAATTTTATTTTTTTTATGAAAATTGAAAGTCTCATCTTCATTTTCACTTATATGTACATTGTACAGTACATACATATATATAAATAAGATACAGATATATAAAATAATACAAATATAACAACAGTTTTTACTTATTTTCATCTAATGGGCGTAAAGGGTACATTAGGAAATAGCGTCTTCATAAAATGTTCAACTTTGTTTCTTATTTTCTCGTCAACATGCTTTTCTTCTATGGAGAATTTAAGTTTTTGAGCAATTGATTGCGATGCCATGTTTTCTTGTTCCATATTTTTTATTGTTTCCTTTATCGAAGAGTCTGTGTGGGTTTTTAGCATTTGAATTTCCTTAGTAAAAGTGGATAAAACTTCCATTAAAGAAGAATTTATGTGGTTTATAATGCTTGTTTCCTTAAAATTTATTAGATCATCAACATATCCTCTGCAGACAGCTTGGTGTGGAAATCTAGGTTTTTTTCCTATGTTGTTTAAATATCTATGCCCCATACCAAAATCACCCGATGGTAGGATTTTAAATCCGATTGCTTGAGGGCCTACATCATCTAAGCTTTTTTTTTGAAAAGGCTTGGAGCTCCTACCGAACTTGTCAACGTTCATCTTGTATATGCAAGTATTATGGTTTAGATTAATCTTAATATATGATATTTGATTATTTTAGTTCTTCAATTATAGAATTGATTTCATTCTGATGGTTATTATTACCAGCATTTTTTGATGCTGTTAAAAGTCTAAGTCTATTAACAAGTTCATTAGGATCATTCCAGAACACATATTCCATATTTTTGTTTGTGTATTTCATTTCAGTAGTATCAGAATAAGATCCTCCGGTTTTTTCTCTTTCAGCTTTAAGTCCGACAACAAGTTTTTTAATTATTTGAGTATATTTTGTACCTCTGTTACCCTTCATTCGTGAAGAACTGTCATGATTTATTCTATGTGCGTTGGTTTTTTGATATTTTGAATGATATTTTTTATTTGCTTATGCAATTTTACGTTCAATCCCAAATAAACTTGGAGGAGTTATTGCATTAGTAATATCAATTGCTATTTTAATAATTATACCTTTTTATAATTTAAGAAAATTTCGAGGTATTGAATTTTATCCTATTAATCAAATTTTTTTTTTGAATTTTAATTAATATTATTATTTTATTAACATGAATTGGAGCTCGTCCAGTAGAAGACCCTTATATTATAATTGGACATTTATTAACTGTATTATATTTTATATACTATTTAATTAATCCTTTGATTTCTAAATGATGAGATAATTTATTAAATTAATAAATTAGTTAATGAGCTTGAATAAGCATATATTTTGAAAATATAAAATAGAAATCTAATAATTTTCTATTAACTTAAAATTACTAAATTTAATTAATTAAATAATATTTATTAAATAAATTTTTAATCCAATAAAAAATAATAGATAATTTAAATAAAAAGGTAAAAATCTTTTTCAAGCTAAATATATTAATTTATCATAACGAAATCGAGGTAATGTCCCTCGTACTCAAATAAATAAAAAAGAAATTAATATTAATTTAAAATAAAAAAAGAAATTAAATATATCTCCCCCTAAAAAAATTAGACAAAATAATATTCTTATAAATAAAATTCTTGCATATTCAGATAAAAAAATTAATGCAAAACTTCCTCTTCTATACTCAACATTAAATCCTGATACTAACTCAGATTCCCCTTCAGCAAAATCAAATGGAGTCCGATTAGTCTCTGCTAAAGAAATAATTAATCAAATAAATATTAAAGGATACAAAATAAATAAAAATCAAACATAAATTTGATAATAATAAAAATTTAATATATTATAACTATTAATTAAAAAAACAAAAGATAATAAAATTAAAGCTAAACTAACTTCATAAGAAATAGTTTGAGCAACAGATCGTAAACCCCCTAATAAAGCATAATTTGAATTTGAAGATCAACCTGCAATTATAACTGAATAAACTCCTATTCTAGTACAACATATAAAAAATAATAACCCCAAATTAAAAGAAAATAATTTAATAAAAAATGGTATACATAATCATAATAATAAAGATAAAAATAATGAAAAAATTGGTGAAAAATAATAAGAAATATAATTTGATATTAAAGGATAAGTTTGTTCTTTAGTAAATAATTTAATTGCATCACAAAAAGGTTGAGGAATTCCTATTAGTCCAACTTTATTAGGCCCTTTACGAATTTGAATATAACCTAAAACTTTACGCTCTAATAAAGTTAAAAAAGCAACTCTAACTAATACACAAATAATTAATATTAAACTTATAATTAAAAATATAATAATTTCTATATAAAACAAGTACTATTTGTAATATAAATTACATTTATAAATTCTAAATTTATTACATTAATCTGCCAAAATAGTTAAATATATTAATAAAATTCTAATCTTTAAAATATAAATTATTTAAATATTTAATCCTTTCGTACTAAAATATTTTAATTAATTAAAGATAGAAACCAACCTGGCTTACACCGGTTTGAACTCAGATCATGTAAGATTTTAAAAGTCGAACAGACTTTAAATTTATACGGCTACACCTAAAATTATATCTTAATCCGACGTCGAGATCGCAATCTTTTTTATCAATATGAACTCTCCAAAAAAATTACGCTGTTATCCCTAAAGTAACTTAATTTTATAATCATTAAAAATGGATCAATTATTCATAAATAAATGATTTAATTTTTAAAAAGTTAATTAAATTTTAATATCACCCCAATAAAATACATAATTTTATTATAATTTAATTAATCTTTAAAATTAAAATAATAAATATATATAAAGATTTATAGGGTCTTCTCGTCTTTTAAAATCATTTTAACTTTTTGATTAAAAAATAAAATTCTATTTTAATTTTAAATGAAACAGTTAATATTTCGTCCAACCATTCATTCCAGCCTTCAATTAAAAGACTAATGATTATGCTACCTTTGCACAGTTAAAATACTGCGGCCATTAAAAAAAAATCATTGGGCAGGTTAGACTTTAAATTAATTTCTAAAAGACATGTTTTTGTTAAACAGGCGAATATTATTATTGCCGAATTCTTTAAATAAACTTTTCATATTAAAATATATTTTTATATTAATTTATATACTAATTATATCATTATTAATTTATTTTTAATATTTAAATAAATATTTTAATAAATACTTAAAATATAATAAATAATTTAATATAAAAATTAATTTATAACAAATTTATTATAAATTGATAATTCTAATCATATAATATTTTAATTTTTATTTATTATTTATAAAAATTTATTTTATAGCTTATCCCATAAAATATTAAATTTAAAAAATTATTTAATTTAATATAATTAAATAAATAAATTTTTAATTTTAAATTAAATTTATTTCTTAAAAAACTAGGTACCTTTAAAAACGAATAACATTTCATTTCTAATAAATTATTAAAAAAATTTTTATTACATTAACTTTTATAATTTATTAAATCTTTTAAAATCGAGAAAATTAAATTTTTAATTTTTATTTAATAAACTCTGATACACAAGATACAATAAATAAAATTTTCTTTTAAAATAAAAATTTTTCAATATATTTCAATATTATTTCACAATACTAATAAACTATTATTAAAATTTATTTTTTATTTATATAATACTAAAACATTAAATCTTATAATTATTTTTAATAATTTATAATTTTAAAATAAATAATTAAATAAATAATTATTATATCAATTTATATTGATTTGCACAAAATTCTTTTCAATGTAAATGAAATACTTTTCTATATAAGATTTAAATTGGTTCTAGATACACTTGCCAGTACATCTACTATGTTACGACTTATCTTATTTTAATAACAAGAGTGACGGGCGATATGTACATATTTTAGAGCTAAAATCAAATTATTAATCTTTATAATTTTACTATTAAATCCAATTTCATTAAATTTTTCATTTTTAATTCCACATAAATAAATTTTATTGTAACTCATTTAAACTTAAAAATAAACTATACCTTGATTTGATATTAATTTTAATATAAAATATAGAAAATTATTATTCTTATAAAATATTCTAATAACAACGATATATAAATTGAATAACAATTTTAAGTAAGGTACATCGTGGATTATCGATTAAAAAACAAGTTCCTTTAAATAGACTAAAATACCGCCAATTTTTTTAAGTTTCAAGAATATAACTAATACTACTCAAATAAATTAAATTATACTTTAAATAATAGGGTATCTAATCCTAGTTTATAATTAAAAATTTTTTAGCTTTAATAATTTTTTTCTATAAAAATATTATTAATTTAAAATTTCACTTAATAAATTAATTTTTATTTTAAATTAATTATTTAACTATTATTAATAAAATTTATTTATATTATTTGTATAACCGCAACTGCTGGCACAAATTAAGTCAATATTAATTAATATTTCTATTTCTAAATTTCTTTAATTAATAATATTAATTATTGTAAATAATAATAAAATATAAATATTTTTTAAATATAAATAAATTTACACAAAAATTTACATATAATATAAATTAATAATAAAGTTTTAAGCCAAAATAAAACTTTATAAAAATAAAATTTATTATATATACACATTATAATTAAATTATAATAAAATTATTAAATAACTTTAAAAAGTTTTTAAAATAAATATTATTAATATCATTAATAAAAATATAAGTAATATACTAATAATATTATTAATATATAACTTTAATTAGTCAATTCCTTCCCAATGATTTTTTTAATAAAATTAAAATTAAAAATTTTAAAAATAAATTTATAAAATTAATTTATCCCTTATTAAATTAAATTTTTATAAATTATTTATTATTATAATATTTTTTTATTAAAATTAAATTTAATAATAATATTTATTTATGAAATTAATTTATTCCTTATTAAATTAATTCTATAAATAAATATTATTAATAAATTAAATAAATAAAAATAATAATATTTATTAATCAATTAATATTTTTTTTTATTTATAATATAAAAAAAGTAAACTATTTTAATTTTTAATTAATATTAATTTTTATATTTAATAATTAAAAATAGTTTTTATACAAATTATAAGAAAAAATAGTTTTATATTAAACTTAATAATTAAAATATTTATACTATATAATTTATTTTTATTATTAAATATATTTTTATTTAATAAAATTTTAAAATTTTCATTATTTTTTAATTTATTTTTATAAATATTATAATTATTTTTTAAATTTAAAAATAATTAAGCCCATTTTTATAAATATTATATATATTTTTTTATAAAATTAAAAATAATTAAGCCCATTTTTATAAATATTATACATATTTTTTTATAAAATTAAAAATAGTTAAACCCATTTTTATAAATATTATACATATTTTTTTTTAAATTAAAAATAATTAAGCCCATTTTTATAAATATTATACATATTTTTTTTTTAAATTAAAAATAATTAAGCCCATTTTTATAAATATTATACATATTTTTTCATTAAAAAAAAATTTAATTTGTATAAAAACCTCTCTCTCTCTCTTTTTTTTTTTTTTTTTTTTAATTTATAAAATTATAATATATATAAAGATAATATATGTATATATATATATATATTATCTATGTTTATAAATTGAGATACCTTTGATAAATCTTTTAAATACCCTCAAAAAAATTTAAATTTCTACAAATAATAGTTTAGTTTATAAATCTAAAATCTATATTATAGGGATATAATATAACTAGTTGAAATAATATAATTACGATCTGCCACATACATTTATAGATGTGTAGGGCTTTATTAATAAGTTTAAAAACTCTATAAATAATATATTTATATATATATATATACGTATTTTTTTATAAATAGCTAGGTTACATATTAATTAATAAAATTCTATTTTTTAAATGTATAATAGAAATTTTAAATTACATTTAAAAATATATTCTTGAATATAAGTTTTTAAATGTAATTTAAAATTTTTTAAACATTTATATGTATAAATGTTTAATGACATAAATAAAATTTTTAACTAATTTATACTAGAAAACTAATTAATATCTCCAATTAATACACTAATTAAAATTATTTAAAAAAAATTAATTTAAATTATAAAATTAAAAAATTTTTTTTTTAAACTTATAAATAACAAAAAAACGTTTGTATACAAATTTCAATGAATTGCCTGATAAAAGGATTACTTTGATAGAGTAAATTATATAATTTAATATTATATTCATTATATTTTATATTTAATGGAATTAAACCATTCCTAAAAGTATCAAAAACTTATGTGCATCTTACACTAAAATATATAAAAAAATAAGCTAATTAAGCTATTGGGTTCATAACCCACTTATAAAGGTTCTAATCCTTTTTTTTTTTAATTTTTAATAATTCTTTTAAAATTTTATTTATATTTATTTTAATAATAAGAACAATAATTACTATTTCAGCCAATTCCTGATTAAGAGCTTGAATAGGATTAGAAATTAATTTATTATCTTTTATTCCCTTAATAAGAGATAATAATTTAATATCTAATGAAGCTTCATTAAAATATTTTTTAACTCAAGCATTAGCCTCTTCAATTTTATTATTTTCTACAATTTTATTTTTATATCAAAATAATTTTATAAATCAAATTATTAATAATAATTATACAAATATAATAATTTTATCTTCTTTATTAATTAAAAGAGGGACTGCTCCTTTTCATTTTTGATTGCCTAATGTTATAGAAGGTTTAAATTGAATAAATTCATTAATTTTAATAACTTGACAAAAAATTGCTCCTTTAATGTTAATTTCTTATTTAATTATTAAATTTATACTATTTTGATGCATTTTATTATCAATTATTATTGGATCATTAGGAGGTTTAAATCAAACATCTTTACGAAAATTAATAACTTTTTCATCTATTAATCATTTAGGATGAATATTAATAAGAATATACTCTAATGAATCATTATGAATAATTTATTTTTTGTTCTATAGATTTTTATCATTAAATCTTATTTGTTTATTTAATATATTCAAACTATTTCATATTAATCAATTATTTTCATTATTTTTATTTAATAAAATTTTAAAATTTTCATTATTTTTTAATTTTTTTAAGTCTAGGAGGTTTACCCCCTTTTTTAGGATTTATTCCTAAATGATTAACAATTCAATATTTAATTTTTAACAACCAATTATTTATGTTAACCATGTATAATTATTATAACATTATTAACATTATTTTTTTACTTACGTTTATGTTATACCACTTTTATATTAAATTATTATGAAAATAATTGAAATTTGTTTACAAATTGAAATAATTTTATAATAAATTTTTATCTAATTTCTTCTTTTATTTCTATTTTTGGTCTATTTATTATTAGAATTATATATTATTTAACTTAAGATTTTAAGTTAAATAAAACTAATATCCTTCAAAGTTATAAATAAAAGAAAAATCTTTTAAATCTTATTTATAAAAATAAGTTTTAATAACTTTAGTTATTCCTTTAGAATTGCAATCTAATATCATTATTGAATATAAAACTTTTAAATTGATTAAAAAGAATAATTCTTATAAATAAATTTACAATCTATCGCCTATATTTCAGCCATTTAATCTATATTTAATTTTAATAATTAATTGGTTAGTAAATATTCGCGACAATGATTATTTTCAATTAATCATAAAGATATTGGAACTTTATATTTTTTATTTGGAACTTGAGCCGGAATAGTAGGAACTTCTTTAAGAATTTTAATTCGTGCAGAATTAGGTCATCCAGGAGCATTAATTGGAGATGATCAAATTTATAATGTAATTGTAACTGCTCATGCTTTTGTAATAATTTTTTTTCATAGTAATACCTATTATAATTGGAGGATTTGGTAATTGACTTGTACCTATAATATTAGGAGCCCCTGATATAGCCTTTCAACATTACTATTAGTAAGTAGAATAGTTGAAAATGGAGCTGGAACAGGATGAACAGTTTATCCTCCTCTTTCTGCTAGTATTGCTCATGAAGGAGCTTCTGTAGATTTAACAATTTTTTCTCTTCATTTAGCAGGTATATCCTCAATTTTAGGTGCAGTTAATTTTATCACTACTGTTATTAATATACGATCTAATGGTATTTCATATGATCGAATACCATTATTTGTTTGATCAGTAATAATTACAGCTGTATTACTCCTTTTATCTCTTCCTGTTTTAGCAGGAGCAATTACTATATTATTAACAGATCGAAATTTAAATACTTCTTTTTTTGATCCTGCTGGAGGAGGAGACCCTATTTTATACCAACATTTATTTTGATTTTTTGGACATCCAGAAGTCTATATTTTAATTTTACCAGGATTTGGAATAATTTCTCATATTATTAGACAAGAATCAGGAAAAAAGGAAACATTTGGATCATTAGGAATAATTTATGCTATATTAGTGAATAAATTGGACATAAAATTGGATCCTGTGGTAATTCCAACATTTGACGGTTCACTTCACAATTGGCTGGCATTAAAAGATCTTTTCATAAACATCGTCCATGATGCTAAGGTACCCGAACATTATAAACTCGCGAAGTTGCAGGAAGCAGTGGATTCAGTTAAAGTGCCCTTGATTGGAGGTATGTATTCTGGTGGATATGAACAAGTGTGGGCAGCATTGACAAGTCGTTACGATAATAAAAAGCTGTTGGCCGAGATTTATGTGTATCGGTTCTTAAACATGAAACCAGCGTCAGAGGAAATGAGAAAGGCTATATTATCCATCGTCGATACTGTTCAGGAATCACTTCGGGCTTTGCGAGTCATGAAGCTTCAAGTTGACACTGTGATGTTTCTTTTTTGTTTTCCAGCTAAGTTAGTTCAGCGGTCGTCCAGGGTTGCTCAAAGAAAGCAAACGAAAACTTTGATGTTGTTCAGTTAATTTTTAATTTTGTCAGCACTGAATAACTTTTCTGCCTCAGAAGGGTGTAAGAGGCACAAATCTTCAAATACATCTGCCCCGTAGGAGCACAATTGAATATAATATCTGCCCCCCCAAAGAGCACAGGTGATATATAAAAAAGAACTGTCCCCAGAGGAACACAAATTAACCTTACTTGCCCTTAAAAAGAGCACAAATATAAATAAAAGATCTGTCCCCAAAGGAACACAAATTAACCTTACTTGCCCTTAAAAAGAGCACAAATATAAATAAAAGAACTGTCCCCAAAGGAACACAAATTAACCTTACTTGCCCTTAAAAAGAGCACAAATATAAATAAAAAACTGTCCCCAAAGGAACACAAATAAATTCCACGGCAATTTCTTGCCTCAAAAATTGCCTGTGGTATAGCGCACTACGCACCCAATACGGTCGGCGGTTTGGATGCTTGGGACTATTAAGAGCTGGTTGAGAATCAACTTAGCTCTACGGTCGGAAGCGAAGTGATTTTCTCAGTCTAATTCACTCCTACTCATAATCTTTTCTGGTGAAAGCTGGTGTGACTTATATTATTTAAAAAAAAATACACGTCACACAGCAAAAAATGTACCCACTGCTGCCTCGCACTATTGTATTATTACCCATCCTCTAGTGCAATCGTTTTAGATGAAACTGCCGTGGAGGTATACAATTAGCATGTGTTCGGTTGTGTGTCGCTCACTGGTTGCTTCGTGCATTTCCTATGCTGTTGCTTGAAGGTAGGTATTGTATGTAGGTACATGGCAATGCATGGCATGTCTATGATGATAATAATATAATAGCATGTGTTCGGTTGTGTGTCGCTCACTGGTTGCTTTGTGCATTTCCTATGCTGTTGCTTGAAGGTAGGTATTGTATGTAGGTACATGGCAATGCATGGCATGTCTATGATGATAATAATATAAATACTCTTTCATGTAGGTAAAGTAGGTACATGGCGGTTACTTATGCTAAGTCTAAAGTTGTAATACACCCTGGTAGGTATGTAAAATTTAATGCATTTTATAGTGAAAATGCGACGGGTTCTGCATTAAATTAAGTAATAAGATGCGGATAATGGACCTATTTAATTAAAAGTATAGCAGGTAAGGTCCCTTAATAGACGGTTGTGCGGCGGTAGGGAAAATTCCCTATTATAGTTTTAAGAGGAAATGTGTAACTTCGTTCATTCCCCCCTTTCTTCATAAGACGAGAACCCTCTCGTCATGTTTTTTTTGTGTATATTTTTTTTTTTTTTTTTTTGTTAAATAATTCAAAATTTATTTATTATTTTTTTTTTTATTATTATTTTTTTTTTTTTCCAATTCAAATATTTATATTTTATTTGTACATATTTCATAATAATAATAATAATTAAACTTAACAAATATTCATATTCTATAAAAAAAACTAAATAAAGATTTAATTCATGGCGCGGTGGAAATAGGCTACAGCTCCGTGGCGGTGTCTCTACGGTAAAATGTCGACTTCCTTAATGTACGGCCCAAACTTGAGGTTAGCTTTGGTGCGCCTTTTGTTTGGGCGTACGCAAATACGTCCCCATGGCCGTTGTATATAGAACTGGCCGCCCCGTTGATTGCTTCCTCGAATCACTATGCCTTCGAAAGGGTCGAAGGCGGGCGGTTGGCTGCCCATGTTGCTCGGTCCAGTGCTCGTGTATACCGGAATGGGGAAAGTAGCACAACTTGGGGTTGGTATCGTCGTCGGCTGCGTCGAAGTGACCGTCGACGTTCTGGGCTGGATGCATCTCTCGGCCGTGACTAAATGACGTACTGCGGCAAGGCAAGGTTGTTGCTGGTTTATCAGCTCCTTTCCCATCGGTTATTTGCAGCGAACGGGCACTGACGGCTTTGGTGCGCCTGTCGGCAATTTCAGCGCAGAAGGCCCTGCTCTATGCCAGGGTTTTAACTGCGGAGCGGATGTAGACGGTCCTTGTGCTGGCGGTTTTAAAGTTATCCAATTGTTTATGGACTCCTCGCGCTGGGCCCTGATCTTGGCCATATACTGCTCCATAGGTGGGGGTGGAAGGATTGGTTGAGCCAAATCACGATCGGCGGCAGGCGGTTTCACGTGGCTTATACGTTGACGTGGTTTTAATGTGAAGCGCAGTTCGTCAGTGCGCCGGAGTGTTCCCAGTCTCATCGGTGCGGTGGGTTGTCGAGCGCAAGGATTCATCAACGCGGCTTGCGGATGGTGCCCTCCTCGTTGAGCGGCAGAGGTTTCCCTGGCAGAGGTGGTAGTATCTTTCGTTGCTTTGGGCCTTGGTACGCGCTTCGGTCCTAGTTTGACGGCGGTAACAGGAGGAGCCATACGCTCTGGTGCCATAAGCCGATGGAAGCGGGCGCTCGGTGAGCGGTCTTTATGTTGCCGAGGGCTAAGGCCCACAGCTGGGCGATTCCTAAGCGCATCCCCCGTTGGATGAAGGCTTTCCATGACGGTGTCTTTCTCAGGATGTTCCGACTGTTCAATAGACGGAGGAGGATTAGTCGGTTGCTCCATTGAAGGTTCATTGTTGTCGCTGGTAGGCTGCATAGCAATTAATAATTTATTTTCCGGAGTAATTTTATTAGTGATGTCCGGGAGTAGCGGTTTGTGTCTTACGGCGGCGGTCGGTTGCAGACTGCTACTGATATTAATATTTTTATGGCGGTCAACTGTTTTATTTATATTTTTATTTTTATTTTTACTTTTATTTATATTTTCAGGGAGCGGCGGTCTGTGTGTGACGGTGGTTGATTGCGGACTGTGCTGATTAACGACATTCTTAATGTCCTCTGTCTGAGCGGATGCGTTGGTGTTAGTGACAAAGGTTTTAGCTGGTTTGCTAATGCCATCGACGTTTGCACCATCTTGATTGTCCCTTTCAAATCCTAAGGACTTCCTACCGGTCACCGCTTGTCCGTTCATACAAATCTGGGCGTTTGCTCGACTCATTAAGTCCATCCCAATAATGGCATCCTCCTCGAGAGCGGGCAGGTAGGTTACTTCTCCAGCTATCTCTGTACAACCCACAGAGAACGTAGCAGCGAAATGTTCTGTGGTCATGATGGGTTCACCATTAGCTAAGTGAATAGGACGACTCTGCTCCCGCATAGGAAGTCCTAAATCTAGTAGCTTTTGCTGAAGAGCGTGACCCACAAATGATTTTGTGCTTCCAGTGTCTACCAAAGCGTGGTATGTTTCCGTGCCTATATGAATGGGCATGAAGTACCGAGAATCGTGGCCAGGCGGTACGGTTGCAACGGCTACCATATCTTTATGACAAAGGCAGTCCTTTGTCATCCTGCCATCTGTCCCACAAAAGGAACAGAATAGCCTAAATGGCCTGCGACAGGTTTCTTTCCGGTGACCCCTTTGCTTGCAATTCCAGCAATGGGTATCCCTGTCGTACGGAATCACTGCTGGCGGGTTTCTGGGGTTTAGACAAGGGGCTGGCACCTGAGTTGGACGCGAAGATTGCTCATCCCTCTTAATTGCTTCAAACTCCTCAGCCAAATATGTCAATTCGTCCAAGGTAGTGAAATCCCGTCTGCGAATGTAGTACCTATAGTCTGGTCGCATGTTGTCGAAAGTCCTATCGATATTATCGGTGGAGGACATGCGAGGGTGTTGACGAAGCAGGTACTGAGCCGAGAGAATATAATCCTTTGCTTTCTCCCGGGGTCCTTGACGTTTCTTTAATATTTCTTCCTCTAGCTTGTGTAGGTAGCGGGCTGGTAGGAAGTGGCGACTGAAGGCCTCTCTAAAACCTTCCCAGCAGACGAAGCTTTCACTTTTAATCCGCAGCCACTCCAAAGCACTGCCACGAAAGAGCTCAGGTAAGGTGCGCAACATATCATTAGGCGGTATGTTGTAGCAGTTAGTTAGCTCAGACAATCTTTCCAGAAATTCTAACGGGTTTCCCGAGGAATCGAATCTTAACCCCCACTTTCTGACTGTGTTCATCACCTCTGCCTCATAACTCAGGGTGAACCGGTGTGACGGCGGCGGGTGCTCATGCCTGGGTTGGTTAAGAGAGGTTGATGTACTGGGCGAGTGAACAGGGTGGTTGATTTGGGAATTCGCTGGGCGGGGATTTCCGCTAAGTTTCTCCAAACTAGGAACCTGTAAATTTGTCTGCGTATAACTGGTTGAGATAAGGTCTTTAGAAGGGATCAGCACAGGCATGGTAGGCACGATGACAGGTTGCGTCTCAAGGGGCAGGGTGTCGTCTAGACGTTTTTCGACCAAACTCTCCCACTTGTTACACAGGTCGTGCGTTGATCTATTGTCCCTCAGCTTTTTGATGTGTTGGCTGAGTCGGTTACGAAGATCTTTCATGTTGCCTTCACTATCTAAACCTTTAGAGCGGAGGGCTTCTTGCAATTCTGTTTTTTTCATAGAGTATATAAAATTTAGATTCCTGAAGATATTATTAGTATCGGCAGCAGCTTGATCTTCAGAATCTGACATGTTGCGGCTGGTTGATGCGGTGACGTTTGATGAAGAACTGATATCAGAAATTTGCTGTCGAAAGTCGGTGGTACCTTTAGAAAATTCTAAAACGGTCGGCGGTAGGAGTTCGGTTGAACCCTCTAAAGGTCCCTGCTCGGGCGCCAAAATGTGATGTTACTTTTTATTTTTCCAGCTACGGTAGTTCAGCGGTCGTCCAGGGTTGCTCAAAGAAAGCAAACGAAAACTTTGATGTTGTTCAGGGCGCAGCAACTACGACTCCAATTCAGTAAAGCTCAATTTTAATTTTAATTTTGTCAGCACGGAATAACTTTTCTGCCTCAGAAGGGTGTAAGAGGCACAAATCTTCAAATACATCTGCCCCGTAGGAGCACAATTGAATATAATATCTGCCCCCCCAAAGAGCACAGGTGATATATAAAAAAGAACTGTCCCCAGAGGAACACAAATTAACCTTACTTGCCCTTAAAAAGAGCACAAATATAAATAAAAGATCTGTCCCCAGGTGAACACAAATTAACCTTACTTGCCCTTAAAAAGAGCACAAATATAAATAAAAGAACTGTCCCCAAAGGAACACAAATTAACCTTACTTGCCCTTAAAAAGAGCACAAATATAAATAAAAAACTGTCCCCAAAGGAACACAAATTAACCTTACTTGCCCTTAAAAAGAGCACAAATATAAATAAAAAACTGTCCCCAAAGGAACACAAATAAATTCCACGGCAATTTCTTGCCTCAAAAATTGCCTGTGGTATAGCGCACTACGCACCCAATACGGTCGGCGGTTTGGATGCTTGGGACTATTACGAGCTTGTTGAGAATCAACTTAGCTCTTCGGTCGGAAGCGAAGTGATTTTCTCAGTCTAATTTACTCCTACTCATAATCTTTTCTGGTGAAAGCTGGTGTGACTTATATTATTTAAAAAAAAATACACGTCACACAGCAAAAAATGTACCCACTGCTGCCTCGCACTATTGTATTATTACCCATCCTCTAGTGCAATCGTTTTAGATGAAACTGCCGTGGAGGTATACAATTAGCATGTGTTCGGTTGTGTGTCGCTCACTGGTTGCTTCGTGCATTTCCTATGCTGTTGCTTGAAGGTAGGTATTGTATGTAGGTACATGGCAATGCATGGCATGTCTATGATGATAATAATATAATAGCATGTGTTCGGTTGTGTGTCGCTCACTGGTTGCTTTGTGCATTTCCTATGCTGTTGCTTGAAGGTAGGTATTGTATGTAGGTACATGGCAATGCATGGCATGTCTATGATGATAATAATATAAATACTCTTTCATGTAGGTAAAGTAGGTACATGGCGGTTACTTATGCTAAGTCTAAGGTTGTAATACACCCTGGTAGGTATGTAAAATTTAATGCATTTAATAGTGAAAATGCGACGGGTTCTGCATTAAATTAAGTAATAAGATGCGGATAATGGACCTATTTAATTAAAAGTATAGTAGGTTAGGTCCCTTAATAGACGGTTGTGCGGCGGTAAGGAAAATTCCCTATTATAGTTTTAAGAGGAAATGTGTAACTTCGTTACAACACATGGGATGCTTTGACGGTGCCAATAATAGTATCTAAACGTCCAGTTTCTACTCAAAGGGCATGGACCATGACCTCATTTTCAGACGATATTCCAGCGCTGGACTGCTCAAATATTTGGAGAAACGAGCTTATAGTCTTCAAACAGAACATATTGGCACTATACCAAAAACAGATTCATCTCGTCAGCAACGAGCTCACCAACCTATGAAGTCGCATCTTGCTACAATAGATCCAGAAAACTGCGTGCATTGTCAAGGGACTCATAAAATTTCTCGATTTCAACAGTTTTTGGCTTTGAAACCGGACCAGCGTTTTGAAGCTTTAAAGCGATCAAACTTGTGCTACAATTGTCTTAAACAAGAACATGCTTACAGGCAGTGTCCATCTGGGTTATGTCGTACTTGTGGTGGCAAGCACCACACAGTATTGTGTCAGCAGCAACAAGCACAAAACCTACATTCCAAGGCAATACCAATGCGGTCAGAAGACGTGGTGACGTCCAACTATAAGCACCCTCTCAGCTCGAGCAAACCACAAGAGCAGCGAAAATTGTGACTAGCCGACCCATCCATCAGTTGTCTCACCCGTTGTGACCATGTGGTCCTACTTGCAACAGCTAAGGCCAAGGCATGCAGTGATTCTCCAGAGCAACGAATTGCTCGTATTCTCTGCGACCCAGGATCGCAGGTAAGTTTGGTAACTGAACGTTTTGCAAATTCTTTGAATCTTCGCAGAAACAAGCATGAAGTCTCGATTGAAGGCGTTGGTGCATTGGCAAAAACCAGAATGAAAGGGAGTGTTGTACTTACACTTCAGGCTATAAATGGTGACTTCTCCCTTGAAATTAACGCATTGGTTATCCCTTCCATTACTTCAACTACGCCAGGGGTTCACGTAGACATTAAACAGTGGCCTCATCTAGTTGGTCTGCAGTTAGCCGATCCAAATTTTGGAATACCTGGTGGAATTGACTTGCTGATTGGTTCTGATATCTGGGGCTCCATCGTACAAGGGGAAATCGTGAGTGGCGGTGCAGAAGAGCCACATGCGCAGCGTACTCGATTTGGATGGATTGTGTTTGGTCCAGCAGCAGCTACTACCAGAACAAAGGCAAGGCAGGTGAAAACCTTAAACGCTCAGGTATATGCAAAAGAATCAAATGTAGAAGAGCTACTACAACAATTTGGGAAGCTGAAAGAAGTTCCAAATGATTTTCAAAGAGATGAAGAATGCAATCGTATCTTCGCATCCACACATACTCGGAGCGCAGAAGGTCGCTACATCGTCAATATACCATTCCCATCTGATGGAAAGCAGTTAGGACTTTCGTATTTCAATGCTTTAAGACAATTTCATTCTCTGGAGGGACGTTTGGCCAGAAATGAGCAGCTTAGAGAACAATATGTAAATTTTATGCGGGAATATGATATGCTTGGACACATGCATCGAGTGGGTCAACCTGGCGATCACGCAGATTGTTATTAAATTCCTCATCATGCAGTTACTGAGAAATTCCGTGTTGTTTTTAACACATCTGCACAGACAAGCAATGGTATATCGTTGAACGGCATGCAATTATCAGGGCCAACAATTCAGGATCCTTTGGTCCACGTCATTTTCCGTTTTCGTCAATTTCATATTGCTGTGACCGCAGATGTCGAAAAGATGTTTCGGCAAGTCTTGGTAACACCAAAGCACAGAAACTTCCAACGAATCTTATGGCGTTACCTACGGAATGAAAGGAAGTACCTTCAATGCAGTTCGAAGTTTGCGTCAATGTGCTTACGACAACTTTGAAGCGATCGTCGATGACAAAACATCTAAGAAGGATGCATTGGTTGCTCGCGATTCAATATTAAGGTCATTTTATGTTGATGATTTCTCGGCAAGCTGCGATGGAATCGAGGAAGCTGTTCATTTAGCTGATGATGTCAACAAAATATTATTAGCCAGAAGTTTCAAGCTGCGAAAATGGAATTCCAATAGCATCCAGGTACTAGAACATTTCATTTATGACGATTGTTTCCCCACAGAGCTTACTATTGAATTGCCAACTGCAAGCGTGCTTGGCCTACGTTAGGATCCTGCTGCTGATGAGCTGTTTTTCAACATCAAACCAAGACAACGATCTCAAGCTCCCACAAATAAACGAGTGCTAAGCGAAGTAGCTCAATTTTTTGATCCCACTGGCTTATTGGCCCCGGTCGTCATTACGGGCAAAAGCTTCATCCAAAAACTTTGACCAGCTGGTATTACCATGGATGGAAATGCTTCTCAGCGAGCTTTCCGAGGAATGGAACACTTTCCGTGATGGATTGGCAGTAGGAATAGGTGCACTAGTGGAGCGACCGTTACAAAGTTGAGAATTTGAATATTTGAAATTTGAAAAAAGGTCAATGTAAGAGATGGGATCGTGTCTTGTATAAATAAATCAAGAAAAGCGGAAAGGGTCAAGATACAGGTAAAGCAATGTTTGATTGTTTGTGAAAAAAAAGGGCAAATTATGATGACGATTGAAATTGGTTTCTAGTAAATTTTATTGTTGACGATGCGAGTCATAAAACCTAATTTTCGAACTAATTTATGACTGCAAAGGATCGACGTCGTACACCTTCGTTGCCTCCTATTTGATAGGTATTGTATTGATGAACAAAATAATCAAATATTGATATTTACGGATAAATCAACAGATGATTCTGAATACTAAATTGGTAGGGAATGCTATATTTGTTTGAGGGGGAAAGGCAGGTCAAATAAATGCACTGAGTGTCAGGAGTGTTAATTTTTCAATAGGAAGATATGGTGCGATGTTGTTTATGACTCTGCCCATTAGACCAACCGATCGTTAAACGGTTGAAAATTTGAAAATTTGAAAATTTATAAAAAGTCAATGAAAGAGATGGGAACGTGTTTTGTATAAATAAATGATTTTTATTAGCAAGTCACAAAACCTAATGTACGATGTTGTTTATGGTTGTTTGTAAGGATTTGTATTGATGAACAAAATAATCAAATATTGATATCTACGGATAAATCAACAGAGGATTCTGAATATAAAACTGGTAAGGGAATGCTATATTTGTTTGAGGGGGAAAGGCAGGTCAAATAAACGCACTGAGTGTCAGGAGTGGTAATTTTTCAATAGGAAGATATGGTACGATTTGCTGTTCATTCTACTTTGAGATTTGCCATGTACCCTTCAATACAAAAAATAAACATTATGGATGTCTTGCTGTTTGTTCGCAATGTCAGAGATTTCCAGTATGTAAGGAAACTCAGAATCAAATTTTATGCCC